>JADFUC010001295.1:0-148758 GCA_019722365.1 Lithospermum erythrorhizon
ATCATTGTACTTCGTTCAGTTACGTATTGCTACGGCGATTGACAAGGTTGTATGTTGATCATATTGTGCGTTGCATGGAGTGCGGTATCAAATTGTTTGGTCGAGATGCTAGATTCGCCTCAGTTTTTGGAAAGGGTTTCGAGAGGCGATAGGGACGAGAATCAATTTGAGTACATCATTTCATCCACAGTCAGATGGGCAGTCAGAGAGAACAATTCAAACATTGGAGGATATGTTGCGGGCTTGTGTGTTGAATTTTTCCGGAAATTGGGATGATGAATTGCCTAAAATGGAGTTTGCATATAATAATAGCTTCCACGCCAGTATTGAGATGGCACCATTTGAGGCATTGTACGGCAGGAAATGTAGGACTCCAGTTTGTTGGAATGAAGTAGGAGATAGAAAAGTGTACGGTTCGGAGTTGGTGGAAAGGTCGGTGGAGAGAATAAAATTGATACAACAGCACTAAAGGGTATATAAGATAGACAAAAGATGTATGTAGATAGTCGTGGGGCGTGATGATTTAACGTTTGAAATTGCTAATAAAGTATTCTTGAGAATATCCCGTGGAAAGGTGTGAGATTTGGAAGAGGGAAGTTGAGTCCACGATATGTCGGTCCGTGGAGATTTTGAAGCGAGAGTTGGTCAGTGGCCTATCGTTTAGCGTTGCCTCGAGGAATTGGAGAGAATCCGTAACGTCTTCCGTGTGTCACGTTTGAGGAAATATATCCCCGGATGAATAACTATCTTGGAGTCAGCAGTTGGGCTTGGAGAGGACCTTACGTATGAAGAGAACAGGTGAAAATTCTTGATCGAAAGGAAAAAGTGTTGCGAAATAAAGTTGTGGCTTTAGTGAAGGTGTTGTGGCGAAATCAACGAGTGGAGGAAGCTACGTGGGAACGAGAGGAGATGTGAAATGATAAATAAATCTTCGAAATAGAAGGTTAGATCTTAAACTTTGTGGTATAATGTGTGTGTTAACATGTGAATTATTGTGAGGATGAGAAATTTATAATTGAGTAATGTGTCCTTTCGGGTCATAGAGAATAAGAGGCGGTGATGAGATGTTAAAATATTGGATAAGTGTTGAGTAAATTCGAGGGGCGAAATTTTGTGTGGAGTGGGGAGGCCCAGGCAATAGTTCAGCATTATTTAATATGATTTTTAGTTGCCGGTTGAGTGTTTTGCGATTAAAGTTAAATTTGAAATGGAATAATGACAATATGGGTTGGGCGATAATATATTTTGAGGAATAGAAATTTAAATTTTGACACGTGTTAGAGTTATGTTGTTAGCAGGAAGAGAAGCGAGATTTTTAGACAAGCGAGAGACAGCTCCACTTAATATCTACTTAACCACCTAACTCATTTCTTCATCTTCCAAGTAAAAAAAAATTGTCTTCTTTCTTTAAAGGTGGCGAAACTACCCATTGCCCCGGCTTAATTTTTTCTTCATTTTCTTGGTGAAACTTGTTGAATCGACCCTCGAATCTTGTTCCCTATCTTGAGATTATCATGGGTAAACTTTCTAATCTTCAAATCTCTTCATTTAAGGCTTGACTTAACTTTTTTATATATTTGAGTTTGTGTTGACTTTTAGATCTTGACTTTATTATGAGGCTGAGAAATGTTATCTAAGTTAGTTTAGGATTAGGAGGTGACTTTGAGTGATTATTGGGGGGTCTAGGGTATATATTTGAGGGGTTGACTTTTTAACTTTTCTTAAATTAACTTTAAATTGTAATAACGAGGTTAGAGGACTTTAATATAGTTATTTGAATAAAACTGGTTTGGATATGGATTGGTAGAGATTAGGTTGAAAGTTTGGGGAAAAGTTGGTATAGTTGTTAGTGTTGGGAGTAGGAGTTAGCATTTAATGGTTTAATTAGTTGGCGGTGATTGTTGGATTGATTAGAATATGATTAAAGTGCTATTGTTGGGGTAATAAAGTGATGACCGAATATCGGGATTTATGAAGTTGGTAATTAGAATGTAGTTACGTTTGAATTTTAGAAGTGTATACTAGTTTTGGGGATAGGATGATTGCTAAGGGTGGTTAATTTGAAATATGGGATGTGGTATAATACTTGGGGTTTAAATAGATGTTAAGAGAGGGATTGACTCTACGGAATGTGTTATAATAATTTCTTGAATAGGAGTTGGCTTTGGATCAACACGTGGACTATTCTTTTGGCTCGAGGTGAGTACAAATCTCCGCGATAGAACACTTCATATATATTATATTTTATATATTTTGCATGTGTTTGTCATGGGACTATTTGACATGTGTATTGAGTTATTGAATTAATGTTATGGGAATAGTTGTGATTATGATTCATGTCATGAGATTGTGAGTGGTTATTGGTTATAGCAAATTGTCTTTGTTTTCATCTTCCAATAATTTGTGTGTTGTATTATGTCGGTAATGCGGGTTTGTTTTGTCGTTTTTGCTATATATATATGTGGGCGGGGGTGGTTCCGACCCGGAGGTTTGGTGTGATATGCATATTGAGTGGGTAGCCCCTGGATTCGGGAGGTTCGGTGTGATATGCATATTGAGGAGTAGCACCGGTCGGGAGGATGGAGGTGGATTTCTCGTCGATTGTGGAGGAGGTGGTTGCTCATTTGTTTAACTTTTGTGGAGGTGATTCCTCGTTGTTTTTTATTTGTGGAGGTGGATTCCTCATTTGATTATTTTGTGTGTTGAGATGGTTTCCCTTAAATGAATATGCGTTATTGATGGTTATAAGCTCACGTGTATGGTATTATGACATAGTATGAGAGATTCACTTGATTATAGTTATATATATAAAGTATGATTATATGTATTGGATGAAATCGTGTTATTTGTATTCAGCGAGCTTTATAAGTACGACTCCCTTTTCTTTATGGTGGCGTTTTATGCCTAGGTCTCAGGAGGCGATCGTTGAGGTGTTGAGGATACGCATTTTAAATTGCGTGGCGTAGAGTGAGCGGTGGTGGCATAGGAAGTCCTCGGTGGGTCCCACTTTTTGTTGTCGACTTGTTATATTTCTAGACTTTGTGTGTTATGTTTTAATGAGGGTTAAGTTGTCATCTTTTCTATGTTGTATTTTGGATTTCTTGTGTATAATTTAGGTTGTATTATTCGAGGTGGTTGTGTGTTGGTTGTCATTTATTTTTTGTTGGATGTGTTATTAGAACACGCGATGGACTAGGGGAGGTTTTATCTCTTTGTATTGAATGTCGGTCGTTTTTGTTATTGTTATCCATAGTTGGTGGCTACAATGTACGGGTTGTTAATGATCTTAACCTCGCGGCGGCAGGATTGCAGGGGTGGAGTCGTTCACGGCGCGTACCCCGCCCGATGTTAAATTCAGTGGCCCAATGCCGGCGAAGTATAATGCCACGAGGGAGGTTACAGGCGAGGTGTTAAAGTGGCCGTCCCACGTGAGTAGTTGGTGCTCTTCCACAGTTGTAATAATATCTATGGCCCTGGCCACTTGGGTGGGACTCGTGGACTTAATGTCAGCTCATTATAACTCCCACAACATACCACTTATATGTAAGTTCTTGGAAGCTACTCCTCCATTGTCAATTGGTTTAATATATGAGTCTTGGATTACTCCTACATTGCCCGATTAATTTTAGAATTAAGGAACCCTCTGATGCTTATTAGGAGACATAATTATTTATTATGATCTCGTTTCACGTATTGGATCGTGATCAATTAACTAAATTTCAACGTATGATTTGTTAAATTGGAATTAATTAATTAATTTATTGGTTAAAATATCATTACCAACAAATGCCACCTCGAACTCGAGTCACGTACTCGTATGCGGCGAGTCTTTAGAGTGAGCGGGTTCGATCGTTTAAGTACCGGACCATAATTAAGCTTGGAAATGCCAGCAGGAAGGCGGATCTCCTTAAGCGTGGCCCGTATAAACAGACGCACGGACAATTGAATGTTGGAAGTGTGAAATTTGGTCATATAAAGAAACATTGCGAGGGGAAGAAGTGCTCAATATAGTGAATTATGGGGATGCTATTTTATGAGCGAGATGAGTCCGATTGATTCTTGGGTTTAAATTTTATTTACATCCCCATATATAAAGTATGTTGAGTTGAAATTTTAAAGTGTTTTGTTGATGGAAGGTCTAGAGATTTGTAGTATGGGTGATGTAGATTTGAGGTTATCAAATGATTCTAAATGAAAGATTACAAAATTTAGATATGTACCCTAGAGTAACATGATTTAAAGTGGATCAATAGGTATTGAGTTACAAAATATCGTTTGGTGATGAGTCATGTAAAATGACAAAGGAAGCCCATGAAGTTGCTTAGGGTCAGGCATGTACTTTATATAAGGTATCACAGAGGTGAGTTGCAAAATCATCTGGGATAATGATAGCAATCAAGGGCGAAATAGAGAAGTTCTTAATCTCTTAAAAATTTTTGCTAACTAAATGGAGCTTCTTTTGATCAAACACTTCGAATATTAATTAACCGATCAAAATTAAGTTTATGGCAAAAGATAAAGAATGATTTATTAATGTGCAAAGTAAGTTTGGATGTTTTCAGCATTATGGGAAAAAGAAGAACATTGGAGAATTATTAGTGGATCTACAGTAGATTATAATAGGCTGCTGATGAGGATGAATAATAGTAAATCTTTTTTTATCATATTATCGGATAATCTAGATTGAGCACACCAATCTTAAGTGGATCCAAACTATTTAGTAGATTAGATGACTCTTTAATTCACTTAAATACGCGGTTAGATCACTAACATTGAAGCCTCAACATGTACATAATGAAATGTGTAGGTATTTGGTATTCATTATTGAAAATTGATAGTTCATAATATAAGTATCAACATGAATAAACCCAACTTAATTATGGAGTATCAATATTACATGAATGACTGATTACATAATTAGGTTAAAGAAGTTTGGAATATCAATGTTATGTGAATTATTGATTACATAATTAGGTTAAAATTTAAAATTTTTTTCTGTAATATCAATTATTTATTATTATGAACAATCTCAGTAAGATATTATTATGTTCTTATATAAAATTGCATATCTAATTTTAATGTAACAAATTTATTATTCATAATTTTTATTGGATAGGTTTCAAGACTTAAACCCCGCAAAAAAAGTTCGGGATTTTTTATCCTTAACCAAATCCCGACATTTTACTCTAATAACCCGTATTTTTGTGTGGTTGAGTTGGATTAGGTCAGATTTTCATTACAATAATTGAGCGTTCGAATCGAATCTTGAGGACTACACATAGAATGAATCTTGAGGACTACACATAGAATGTGAATCTTGAGGACTGCACATAGAATGAACAGAGGGCTATGTATAACTTGACATGGGTCGAGCATACTTGGTAGATGGATTGTGTCTACATGTCAGTCGCGTATCGCAGTGGGAAAATGTGAAGAATATGCAACAGTCGTCACAAACAATAATCTAAGATTTCGAAGACAACATTTATATCAACCTCAAAATATATATATATATATGTATAACTGATCGAAAGTACCACGAAACACCTCTACCAAATCTTTTCTGAAATATGAGGATCGAAGAGAGCTATTTGAGGATGTCATAGCCATCCGAGGCGTACCTCACGATTATACTCGGCTCGTTGCCATGAAAAATGGTGTCAGCACTTGAGCGTCTCCTTGACTACAAAGTGCGAGATTGAAATAAAGGGTAGGCAGCTGATGAATATTTATATATGGCCGTAACTAATCACACGTATAGGCATATTGTAAACATATAGTCAATGATTTAATAAGTCACTTTCTCAAAAGATCAGGAATAATTCAATAATATCTTTATAACTAATCATATCCAAATAATCAGCAATATTATCGCATCTGTGATCCAATAACATCAGTATATCGTACAACCATTAATAACTTCTCACTAGGCAAAAATACATTAGAGTCACTCATACAATAGAGAAAAAGCAACGTCATTTCGTTCAGCTTACACTAAAATGGCAGGCCAGATATATAAAATCGATTCTTTGCATTCAACCTGCTCGATGCTTGAGAACAAAATAATATAAAATCATTACGGGTTGGGGAAAACAATTCGACTTCGCGAGAATGCCATTAGGAATAGAGTTGAGCAAGCGAATCACATCCCGGCAATCATCGGATCGTCCGAGATATACGCTAATCAATATCACAGTTTAATGCGAGGCTGTTATACACATACCAAAAAGCGATTGCTTGTTTGGGGTGAAATGACTATTTTGCCCCCTATTTGTAAGTGTAGTAGTTAGAAATTATCTTTCAGGAGTGAAATAATTAGATTTAAATCTTAAAAAAACGCTATTTGGATATTGTGTATATTGGATCCCCGATTTAATAAATAACCTTATTCAACGTCTCGAATCTCGATATCGTATCATATATATTCGTTTAGTAAGCATGCAATGCTACGTATCTATGATATATACAGAAAAGTTATATCACGTGATATAATCTTTCATGCTCAAGCAAAAGCCAAAAGCCAAATACTCGATAACTTTACTACCTTGAAACAACTCTTTCGAATCCTACTCGTATCGGTACTAAATAATAGAAATAATATGTCGCATTTAACAACTTCTTTATTTTGTACAACGATTAATCTAAATAATATACTAACCGATTATTTAACAAAATGACAAATCTTTAATATAATAGTATTTTCTTATATTTATAAATTTAATTTATCGAAAAAACAAAATAAATTCAAAAAATTCAAAATAATCTTAATAAACTGAAAATTTACTAAATAATATAATAAAATCTGAAATTTATTTTTATAATCGAAAATTACAATTTATTTTAATATATTTCAGTTTTAATTAAGTAATATTCAAAAATTCAAAATAATTACTTATATATTCAAAAATCAGTTTTATAAATTATATTTATACTCAAACTATCAAGATAGTTCATCAAAATCAAAACTATATTGGTTTATAATTAAATTCGAATTATTTCCAATAAAAAATCCGAAATAGATAAATAAATAATTAAAATATAACATCCAAAATCAACTTAATATTTTAACTCAATATTTATGAACGAAAATGGAATTTAACCATAACTACAAATTTAAAAGAGATAAAGTTTGGACCTTTATAAACCAACTTGAGTTATTAACTAGGTTGAAATAAAGGATGAATTAAGAGGAAAAAATCAAATTTTTTTATGATGGAGATGAAGAGTGAATCGGCAGAGATCTATGGGGAAGAGGTTTACCGCTTCTTTTTTGGTTAATATATCATGATAATGATTAGTTATATGGGAATTGGGAAATCATAAGTTAAGGGAGGAGATTATCCAATATACACACCCAAATAGTATTTTTTTTTATCATTGAAATGATTATTCTACCCTTGAACATAATTTCTGTAACTACCACACTTACAAATAGGGGGGACAAAATAGTCATTTCACCTCCAAACACTTACTGTTTTGGTGTGTGTATAACAGCTCAGGGAAATTAGGTGGAGGCTAAGTTTAAGATAAGTTTTGACAATTACCAATTAATAATGTATTTCATTTTCATTATTATTATTAATTATTATTATTATGGTTAAAGCTTATGGGCTATTTCAATATGCTATAGGAGCCCACCCAACAATTTTTTGTCGGCATTTTACTGAGCATGAATTGAATTAGATCCTTGACCTTATTTGACTTGAATAGCTTGATTCGGTGGTTCAAACAGAGTCTCAAATCTTAATTTTAAGTTTGATCGGTGGTTTAAACGGAGTCTCAAACCTTAATTTTAAACTTGATCGATTTCGAGATAAAATACTTTGATTGGATAAATCTTTTATATATATATATATATGCGCAAAATTAATCATGTGTTTTCATAATATACATATAAGTATCAATAATATGAATTGATACTTGAAAATCGAGATTCGTTAATAAAAATTATCAAATTGTCTTGAAGTCGAGTGGGACCATGCAATGATTCGACACTATACGGGATTTGATTAGAGTCAATCCAAGATTAATGGTTAATTTGTTTTTTGAGTATATCTTATCGCGTTATTTTAGTTGGTCGTCTTATGCATTACTGAGTTTGGTCGCAAACTTTATCTTTTCACGGTTAATTACTATCCAATTTTTATGACACATTTGTGGTACAAAATGATTATTTTACCACAACAGTAACTAAAGTTTAGGGTATATTTTACATCACCCAAAATAAAATCACTTTTATTCTTTGACATACCATGACCAGCTTTTCACGCTTGCCTCCTGAAAGCTTTTGTCGGCCTCTGTTTTCTTCGTTATTTCACTGACCCAATCCCTCTTGCTGTCTGCCACTCCTTCGCCCTTCTACTTTCACTCCTCTTCCCCAGCACAACAAAAACCGTGACACCCCTCTCCCCTGAAATCGCAATGAATAATAATGGGTAAGGCTTCAAAATGGTTCCGTTCATTTATGTCAGTTTGTCCACAAGCTTATAATAGTATTTCGTTTTAGTCGAATAATTACAAATGTGAGGTATATATAGGATAATAACGACCAACTCGAATTAAATGCGCCCTAGAGTTAGAATACGTCCCGAATCCACAGACATGAGTCATGATAGATAGATGAGCTCCAATTTAAAAGACACTGTCTTGAAACGACTCAATAAAACAATATGCGGCCGGACAAAAAGCGATTTTTAAGAAAAAAAGAATCGAAATGGTATTCGCAACCACATGGAGAAAAGAAGCGACTCCATATACAACGTATCTCCCACGTGTACAAAAATCAACATCTGACAACTTGAAATCGAAACAACAACTATAGACAACGAACTTCTGATACAAACAAAATAATGAAATTTGTGAGGATCAGCTATTGACTCAGCAAGCTACAAAGCCTGTCCTTGAGCAAGCCGAAGCGGAGCAGGAGATAGTGAATAAAGTGTAGGCTGCAGAAGACTGGTAGATATATATCTCAAGAATGAAATTAACCTCGATCACGCATAGTGTGCAGAAGTAGTTGATATATCATGTCTGATAGGTAAGTAGTACGTAATATTATTGACTTATGATCTTAATATAAAGTCATTGGCAATTTAATTTATCATTTACGATATATTCATAAATTAGTCACTAGCATAACATTCCAAAATAATGAAAATCAACAATAACATTCATTACATTTCAAGAAAGGCGCAATAATCTGTAATGATGACTGTTTTACTCATCGGTGACGATAGCGACATCACTGACTCAATGACTAATCCAGCTGTGGCAACGATCAACTCGACAAACTGTATCGACTCGACAACTCAACAGCTCAGCAAGCATAAACCTAACAACTCAACAACTTTGTCGACTTCAATGACTAAATGACTCGAAACTGACTCGATATAAGTCGGATTTCTCTGACTAATGCGCGTATAATCAACCTCGACATGCGGAGAGAAACTTATGTCCGTCGGCGCTAAGCTATCACCCGGCAGTAGCAGTCTGAGCAAAAAGCCGGGAGTTATACCGGTATAAGGCAAATACGGACAATACAACTCAACAAACACCGTGACTCGCCTCTGACTCTTTATAATACATTTCAGCATCACCTCAAAAAAGAAAACACTATGCGACTCGTGAGACCACAGACAATGACAACTCGACCCATAATGCATGGCTTCAACATATAATTTAACCTGAAAACCCACACATCATGCATGCGCATATCGTAATCAAGTAGTTAATCAGCATACGTTCGATAGATACTACTTCTCGGCTAGTATAAACACTCCCACGCAATCATGACAGACCTTTCACTGATCGCCTAAACAAGCATTCAAAATTATAATTACTACTTATAATATACAGCTAGTAATATAACGTTATCTTATATCTTGTCTATATATACTCCCAAAATAATCAACGAAAGTTCCCATTATAACCTTATTCAACTTAAGTTACATAGCTTTCCACTTTAATGATTGAGTTCAATTACTAGTTTCAAAAGCCTAACATTCGATATTAACAACTAATGTCATTTCTAACCATCTTTAATCTCGAGCCAATTAACTACTCGAACTTACAAAACTCATTTTATCTAATATTCTCTAATCACATGTAAATCACAACTTCTTCTTAAAACAACTATAATAAAAAGTCCAAGAAGCGCACTTATACCATAGTAAAACCGTTTTGAAAAAGTCAACAAAAAGTCAACTATAATTTTTAACACATTTTGACCCCCATAAATCGATTGTTATCACCTCTTATACCATAATCTAAGCTTAGATAAGCGATTCTATACCGTTATGACTTGAAATGAGGTGACTCAGTAACAAAGTCAGCATCCTCAGAGACTCATGAAATACTCCAAAAGGTTCGAGCTTTCGCACTTAAAAGCGTAGAGAGGATGATGTGGAGAGCTTTCTCAAGAAATTTTAGGGCCAAAGCTTTCCAAGATAAGGAAGAAAATGGAAGAAAAAAAAATCAAGGGGGAAGGATCTCGGCCAAATGGGAAAAGGGAAGGGATTTTTTGAGTGAGGTGATGAATAGTGTGGATAAGGTTGGTGAGAGAGATATTTAGAGCTTATTAAGTTCCGTTCGGTTTGAGTTAATTTCTCCACTTTTGTGCCATCCCAGATGAAGCGATTTCAATTGTGTTATTCACAATGCATATATTACTACGCACTCTACTTTTCGTCTCGATATCGATAAGCCGAAATTATTCATATCATCGCGGGTCCTTTACACGACCGATAAATATAATTTAACAAAACCGCTTAGAAGCGTAATAGGTTAATACAATCTACCCGCTAATAAAATTTCGACTCGAAATTCTCGGCTTCGACAGAATCACGTAAACTAATGGCGTCTCGGCAACCCAAAGGAAACAAAACAGTACAACTAACCTTCATTGAGCGATTGCAGATAGCGACTCTCATCATCCTCGCGTTCCCATTGTCGCCTCCTCTGCAGCGTTGATTCCTCCACATGACACTTTCACAGGCCGCTTGTTTCACCGATACCTTTTCCTTCCGATCAGAATCTCGCGGTTTCTCCTGAAAGGTTAGATCCTCTTCCAAGTTCCACCGTACCGAACTAGAATATGCGACTTCATCCGGAATATACTTCACAATTTTGACACATAGAATATTGTAGATTACGTCAACTCCGGAGACAATGCTAAATGGTAAGCTACGGGTCTACTCTGCGCCCCGTCTCAGCGGTCGATAAAGCAGGACTCGGCTTTCCTTTCCTCCCAAACGCATTACTCCCTTTCCATGGCGATATCCTCAAAAACAGGATCTCAACCCGAAGGACAAGTCCGCTTGGCGCTTGATCGGCATATTTAACTTTGTCATCGCTGTTGGAAATGATGAGAATTGATTCCCTTTTATTGTGCCCGTTGCGACAATTGTGTATCAATTCATTTACCGGTTTGGTTAAATGAGATTAGCAGAACTTAGTGTTCACCTTAGTAATTGTATATTACTAGTGGTGGTTCTCATGATAATTTAAGGGGTTATGGCGGTGCTAGATCTTACTCGTGTCGTCATAATAGTAATTGGGTGGTATTTATTATTATACAACTTACTATTATCTGAGCCTAGAAGGTCACACATACAATGATATTCGAATAATATTTCATGAATGAAATTAAACGAGACATATATTGAGAAATGTATCTACCAAATGTATATATTTGTCAAATATATGTTAATGAACATCGATAGGTTAAACTACTTGAGTTTAATGAATTAAGCAGTGAAATTCAGATGAATAACGTGATAATTTAAGTAGATAGTGACCGTTAGTATTTTTAATTGAATTATTAGAATTAAATTAAAGAGCAGGCAACTCACTTACCTAACCATTATTTAATTAGAAGCTCGTAGGGTCTAATTAAGTTAGCAAGTTAAGCCGATTTGCTAACGAGTTGTGACGAGTGGAATTCCCTGAGACATTATTTAAATAGGGATTAGGTTTTTTTATCATTAGAATGCATCAAAAAAACCTCCACCCCCCTCTAAGAAAGCCGCCCCCTCCATAGAGGTGGAGGTTTCTATTTCGATTTCATTATCTTGAAACTAGCAGTTAAAGTACTTGGCTGAACCCTCTTGGTGTGTGCAATCTGAGACATGTTAGGTGTTGAACAAGCTCTAGAAAGGATTTTGAAGGGGCTTTCATGCAGAGGTTGATTGTGAAAATTTGAAAAGTTCGTTACGACTTCCGTTTGCAATGTAAGGATTCCGTATTCATACATTTATATTTTGTGTTTAGATTAATATACATTAATTTGAGGATCAGGATGTATGAATTGGTGTTTATCTAGAATAAATTCATGCTAGATTCTACTTGTTGGTGGCCTCAGGCTACTCAAGTTTTGATGTATTTTTATCTGATTTGATTGTGTGGTAACATAGTTGTTAGTTATTTAGTATTTCATGATTTATATATTCAATTGATGAATATATAATATGAAAAAATCAACCCATTTGCTATTTTACAGTGGAATTATGTTTTAATGTATTGATTTTTGATGATTTGATACTTATTTAGTTGTTTCATGAATTGAAAGATTAAAATTGATTAATTTACATTTTTAATTTGAGGTAGAATCATTTTCAATTTTCTGAGAGGTTAAAAATTTCAAAAATTACGAAATAACATTTGTGCGTTCTTGACCCTTTGAGGGTTAATCTCCAGATTTTCCAGAATTTTTGAATTTTTAAAATAACTTCGAAAAATTCATTGAATTTCTGGATTGTTTTGGGTTTAATCAAAAAACTAGAAGTGTTTTTGATGAAATTCCACTTGGACATGTTCAATAATGATATTGTTGATGTTCAAGTCAAATCCAGAATTTTTTTGAATTTTTTAGAGCCTCCAAATCGTTTTTACAAAGTTGTCTGGAAAAACTTAAATGAATTACACCAAAATCGATTACTTGAACTTCGCAGGTTTTCTCGGGCGCATCGGTACGGAATTACACGTTACGGCCACACAGGCCGTAGCTCACCGACATTACTACGGCCTTGGCCAGCGAGTGTCGTCTGGGCAGCCGGAGGCCGGTCGTTTTGGCCATTGAAGTTAGGTAGATAAGTTTTAGAAAATCTAAATTTTATGTAATTATTTTGGTTTAAGGGTGACAGGCATTATTAATTTCGATTTTTAAATATTAAATCATAAATTTTGTCATTAAGATGATTGAATATATATGCTTGAATGGCATTAAATTTGATTTATATTTCTCTTTCAAAATTATTTTTCATTAATTGATAATTTTTGAAAGTATATATTTTCATGATAACTTTTAAATTTGAATTTTGGAGTTAATTACTTGTAAGTAATTATTCCATGATTTAAGAAGGTTAGTAATTATTGTAATAATTATCGTAATATGTGTGAATATATTTATATTTAAAATTTCACGTTAATTGATAATTAATTATAAAAGCGTAGGCCGATAGAGTGGTCGATTACCAGACACATTTATTTCATTTCATTTTTAATATATGTGACATTAAGTGCATTTATTTTTTAATGTTTTGTCCATATATATTGTTATAGATGGAATGGGGTGTATTGATATGACCAGCGTTTTAGATACTAGCGTCTTAGTATTGTTGTAAATGGCATAATGAGTCGTATTATATTATTTATTTTATTTTCTTCTTTCTCCCCAGGAAGCTTGCATCTTTGTCTAAGTTGAATTAGTATATTTAAATTGTAATTTAAAGACGGAGCTTGAGTGGAAATTCGAGCAGAAGACAAGAAATTGTAATAGGATCGAAATGTTAGTTTCAAAGTTTTGAAAATGTAATAGGGCCTAGGGTCATATCCTGCTTTCACGCCTCTTGGAATGTGCATTGCTTGTTTACATTTTCATATTTAATATGCTGAATTATTACTACAATTACATGGCAGAAATAAAAGCAAAGTAATATCCTCACCATTTAAAATTTAAGCGGCATGTCAGCCAATTTTAAAGTTGTGAAATGGTTGCGTGTCACAGGCGCCTTTGTGATGGCAAGTGTTACCGGTTTGCACTTTGATATGACAATGGATCATGTTGATGATTTCATTGGTCTTTTGGATGATGGCTCAAGTAATTATTTGGTTTTAATTGGTATGCTTAACCGGAATTTGTCGGAGATACAAAAAGTCGGTAGCATCTTGAATAGTATGCTAACGACGAGAATTTATGTAGTTTTACATAGTGGTTGATAACCTATACTATTATACTTTGGATTCAAAATATCGGTGTTTCCATTTTAGTTTAAAGTATAATAGGTCTTGATACTAATATATTCGAGAGATTTGAAGTATTAGTATTTAGTTTGGTATTTGTAAGTGTTTAGCGTGATAGTTCTTGATTACATTTGTCTTTGTTGCTTATTCTTGTAGAATTTGTGGCTACCGCTTCTCTTTACTCATAGGCTGGCCGCTCGGTACTTGAAAGTGCAAATTGAATAACTTCGAACTTTGGTGATGCCGAAACTTAGAATATTTCAAGCGAGAGAGAGAACTAAATACGTCTTTGAACAACAAGGTTCCTCCGAGCGATGATAGTGCCTCCCATCGGAAAAGGGATCCACAAAAGCACAAGTCGATGTTGGATGTCCAATGTCTCATAGCAATATAGGTGGTTTCAATTCAATATGAAAAGGTGGCGTATATGACATATACCGACAACAGAAGAATTATTCCAAAGGAAGCTAGAAAGCGAGATATATGACACGGTTTGTGCTCTGACAGTAGAGGCAGACGGGTATGACCCTTATTTCATTAAAATGATTGGCTTATTCGATCGACTGACATACAGGCACGGTGTCTCTCAAGCGTGGATCGTAGTAGTCTCTTTGGAACAAATTCTCGGTTTTTTCATGAACTTCAATATGCACAAGTTTGAGTTTGTCTCTAGCGGCTGCGTAAGATGATCACGAATCTGAGGCGAATGCGAGGTAAGACTAAAAGCTTACACTCCTTGTTTTGGTGGACCAAAACAAGAAAAAATTCAAGAAAGAAGATATAGTTTACCCGTAAAGCCAGGGTTCGAGGAATCCCAAGTTGTGGTAGGTTTCATGGAAGGATGACAAATGTCATTATTGCGGGAACCTAGGTCACTTTGGAAGTCGACTGCGGGGAAGTTCCTGCCAGATGATAGGAAGAGGTCTCACGACCACTCGGCCCTACAGTATGTATGTTATTGATGTTTTTTGCTTAATTACCTCATTGGGTGCTAGACTTCCGGTTGTAGTTCTCATATTAGTCATAATATGCGGGAACTCAAGTCAAGTAGAAGACTCGAAGAGGGAAATGGATCACATTGAGGGAGGCAGTAGCGAAAGTTCTGCGGCCCCATGATAGGATCCCTCTGTTTAAATTTGCCCACCGGGCCTTGTTTTGAACTTATCTCCGGTTTTCTGTCTTTTTATATGATTTGCAAGAATATTATTACATTTTTACGTTTTGAATAATGATGGTTTTCATTTTTTAATAGATCAGATGATTTGGGATCACGGGGAATGAGGCGTGTTGGTACCGCCTCCCTTCAAAATGGTCTATTCCTTTTAGACATTATGATTGAGTCGTATAATATTAACTTAAAGCGGAATAAGCCTAATGACTTAACCCGAACATACGCATGACATTGCAGTTAGGTGTGTGCGAGAATCGAATCAAAGAGCTCCTCGGTGGGATACTTGAGTTTCGATTATGAATCACTCTGATAAGTGTGAATCTTGCCTTTTGGACAAATGACTTCAACACCACTTCAACTGGATTCAATGAAAGGGAAAGTGATTTATTGGGGATAAATGCAGCACGATGTATGTAGACGATGAACACATACTGCAAGAGGAGGTTATAACTACTTCATTACATTCACTTGATGATTCTGATGATATGGTTTGTGTATCTAATGAGACTACAAACCACGAGTCCTTTAAGAAATTCAAGGAGTTCAAAATGAAGTACAAAACCATTGAACAATAATACAATAAAGATTCTCCCGGTTTGGTGAATGGCCCCAGATCCACAGTTGATACTCATCTTAGAGTGTGGTATTGTTTCACAACATAGAGCATGACATGGTAGGTATGCGAAAGAGAAATCGAACATAACGTATAGTTAGGTCTATGATAGACCTATATCGATCTACCGGTTAATTTACGGGGATATGCGCAACTAGCGAGATGTCAACAAAGTCGATGAGAAAACTCCCCATGAACTACGGTTTGGGAATTCTGAGTTGGATTTTCTTAGGATTTGGGGGCATGATCGCATGGTAGAGATTAACAAAGGATAAGCTTGCACCCAATCAGATAAATATATTTAAATAGGATTGGCAAAAGCAGGTTGGATTACTAGCTACTACCCCAAAGCATAAAGGAATAAAATCTGCATTGCTAAGGCAGAGTCTTCCTTGAAAAGGAATATTTGTCAGGACTGAAGCAAATAGTGTTCATCTTGATGAAGCTTTCGGGATTGATGAAGTCAATGTCGGTCATCATCAGAAGCGTCATGCCGCAAGAATTAACAACTTCTTTCATAGAAAGATCCGGTTCTTGATCCACAGGAAGGTTATGGGCGAACCAACGTTAGGAATCCGACCCAGGGGATGGAAATCACGAACGAGCGAATGCGGTGAAGCACCAGGCGTCGTTGAAAGTGGCAATGCGAGCTTCTCGCCAAAGAAGCGATAAATAACAGATATTTACAAGTGCGAAATAGCCATTCAATCGACATAGTTCTTATGTGCGAACAACGTTTGGTCACTTGTTAGTTTTTTTGCCCAAATGGGGTTACGCCTATTGAATGTAAATGGTATTTAGAAGCGTGGTAAGGCGGAAGCTTGTCGATGTTTTTCAAAGCTAGACTTGTAAGCGAAAGGTTTCAAAACAAGTTCCACGTGGACTATGTGAAACCTACTCGCCCATTGGCTATGCTTAAGTCCATTCGGATAATTTTAGCTATTCTTTGCATTTCTTGACTATGAAATGGCAAATGGATGTAAAATTTGCGTTCTGGTGGAAATTTAGGGAGGATGTATATGGTACAACCTCAGGAGCTTTACATGTCCCAAAGGACCTAAGAAGGTATGCAAGTTAGAGGGATCCATTTATGGTCTTAAGCCGGAAAATTCTGCGCAATTGGAATCTATGTTTTGATGAATCAATTAAAGATTTTGGTTTCATCGAGCGAAGAAAGAATCTGTGTATACATGAAGGTAAGAGGAGTTATGTATCATTTATAGTCACGGTATGTCGATGACATACTTATCGTGGAAACAACGTAGGGGATTCTTGAACTCGGTCAAGGATTGGTTGTGTAAATATATCTCGATGAAGGACTTAGGCAAAGCGTAATATAACGGAATAAAGATCCGTTGAGATCGGGCCGGAAGGATACTGTCCTTGAATAAAGTGCGCGAAAGTTGGAAAGCATGAGTAATTCCAGAAGAGCTTAGATACTCCCCATGAGACTTGGAGTTCAACTCCAACGAGCACGGTGTCCCGCTACTAGTCTTGAGGATGGGATACAAATGAAGGATGCACGCTACGAGCATTTATAGAATCATCGTGTATGCCATGTTGTGCCTTTATACGTGTGTCTTATGCACTAATTGTAACTTGATGAATGCCAAAGCTAATCGGTGAAAACCCTTTGGATTAGGTGAAGTGCATCTTGAAGTATCGAGAGAACTAAAAGATGCTTTCTTGAGTATAGGGTGGAGATGAAGAGTTAAACGTGTGGGGTACACAAATTCTGAGGAATCTGAGAGTACATCGCGGCGTCTGGAAAACGTGAAGCATGTTGGATTAAGAAGTCGTGGTAGGCTGATTGTAGTACTGGCGTTGAGGGACGATTGAGTGCTGGCTGACCATCTTTGGGCGGTAAGCAACTAAAGAACCCGAGCACATCACAAATCCAAGCATTACCGAAAGTATACGTCAAATTAGAGATATGTAATAAATTGATATCAATATGTAAGTAAAAAGCGAGAGGCCAATCGGTGACCGCTACAAACCAACCCAAGTCGGGCAAAAGCATGATGAGCATGTAGCGAACATAGGTCTTTGACGGATGTCGTGATGGTGTTAGGTTAAGTGGGAATCGGTATGTATACATTACGTTGTGAATAAATATTTGCATATTGTTGCTTCTTATATTCTAGTATATTTGTTTACTTAGATACATATGTTTAAATTTACATATAATATACATGTATTATATCATCGATGAGTCGAAAAGTTAAATCCCACAGTTGATCTATATTTTTCTAGAGGCAACATGAATTGTTGATTACGCTCTTAACCTAGAAACGAATAGCCAAAGGCCTTGGTCGAATCTTTGATAGTTAGAGGCGACAAGCGTCATATGACTTACATGGTGTTTAATTAGTGATCAAGATTGATCACGTTAGCCTCTTGAGGACTAGATGTCCATGGGTTGCGGTCATATGGTAGGCTGAGCCATGACATAGCGAATTCATAGAAGATATGTATATACGTGTCTATGATATTTGTTTAGAATTTTAGGTTCGACAATTCTTAGACTACGATATATATAACTATCATGTTATATAAATATGCTGACATGACCAAACGTCTGCGCCTTAGCGGGGATTATAACGGCATATGTTGGGTCATGCCGATGGTATATAGCGATAGATTTTGATATATATTGGGAGGGATTTATCAGTCACACGATATCTGAAGATACCGGGCCTCTCGGCGCGGTTGAATGCCCGATTGGTTTATGGGAAGCCATAAATGCTTATTCGATTCATACTCGAGTAAAAGAAAGTTGTAGTTGTTTCATGACCTTCTTATAGTTGTAGCCACGACTAGAGATCGTAGCGATAAAGGGGTATGAGTAATCGTCCAAGGGAAAGTGGGAGTGTTGAAATCGATGAGAATTGATTCCACCCCAATGTGCCCGTTCACGACAATTGTGTATCAGATTACATTTACGGTTTAATGATTAAATGAGATTACCAAAACTTAGTTTTTCGCGCCCAAGCAATTTTATATTCTGTAGTGTGGAGTTACCATGATAATTTATGGGGTTATGACGGTGCTAGATGCACTCATTAATACGTTACCAATAATACTAATTGGTCAATTATTATTATTATACAACTTACTAATATCCCCGAGCCTAGAAGGTCACACACATCTGATGGCGTTGAGGTTATATTTCATGTGAAATTAAAAGAAGAAGCGTATAATTGAGAAATGTATTTCTCGATTACAAGGAGTTCTACATTTTATGTAGAATGTCGATTGAACAAATAGAATCCCGATTAAATAGTTATTTAATTGGTTAGAATATTCCAGCATTTATCAATAACTTGAAAGTTTATTTATATTGACTCATTACTATTTAATTAGGCCCAATTAAATAGTTCAACTCGATGCTTGACTTCATTAGTGTCTTAACAGTAATAGAGTTAGCGAGAGTCAGAAAACTAATACTTAACGGGTTGCTTATCGAGGCTTGTTTTAACACAGCCACATATAAGCAAACTTTAAGGTTTTTATGACACCAAGTTTTTAGAAAGCTTTTTCATCAAAAAAAAACCTAAGGATATTTAGCGGCGAAAATTCTCCCGAAAGGAATTTTGGGGTTTTTAGTTTTGTTAAATCCTTGTTTACTAGCATAAAATGGGTTCTTGATTGACCTGCTCTGAATTGTGGACCGACTAGAGATATCATGGATTTGATATTGTAACAAGGAGCTGAAGGAAGTCAAATTCACGTTGTGATTTGAGAGTTTTGGTGGAATTTACTCCCATTTACTTGATGTAAGTACTTTCTGTTCATATATTGTAATTATATGTTTTTGTATAATAATGTGGTAAGCACTTTAAGATCCACAGATTTTGGTTGTATTTATACTCATATATCCATATTATTTTCCGTCAGCATGACCTGATGCGTATCCTTTGTAGATATGAAACCTGGACAGGATGGTAGGCTAAAACAGGTGCGGTGCTCAGCATTTCCTTTAACTCCTTGAAACACCTTCACTTGATCCTCGTCCCGATAAAGGGAACTCCGCCTGCAATCGACTGGTCATCGAATTCGCGATCGAAAAATCCCGATAAACCTCTGTAATGCCAATTGAAACCCGAAACTCTACTTTCCGGTCGCTCGTGGAGTGGTTCCCAATTACTCATGACCTCCACTTAGAAGTGCAAATACATAGGATATAAAATGGCCCGAATTGTACTTTCTCGACCGGAATTCACGTCCTCTAGTAGATCGAGAATATCGTCAATAAACACATCTAAATTTATCCGGGAACTCCCCAAACACCGGTTCATTAAATCCATGACAGCTGGCGATGCGTTATGTAATAACCGTTTATTATTAATATTATTGTAATAGTATACTAGTTGCTCGGTGGACTATTTCGAGGAGAAATAAAAATTTCAAAGTTGAATAGTTGAAAAATACAACGAATCGGTCGGTTGGTAGTACATTTCGGTATTTAGAATTATAAAGTTGTAGTCGAATGGTAGCGATGTTAATTTGGGTGGTAATATAATTTGAGGAGTAGAAATGGCCAATGTTTAGGTGGTTGTCGAATAAGTTAAAGTATCGATTGAATTAACGATCGGTTTCACCACATAAAATAATTTGGTGACTCCATTCACCACACAAACCAAACAAGACCCAAAACCAAATCCCATCTCTTGACCCACAGCGTGAGTCTCACTACTTGGATTTTCTTTTTTTGATTTCTTTCGCGTCTCTTTTAAACTTTTCTAAAATTTCTTGGAGGTTTCCATCATCTTCTTGAATCAAGGTTAGAAAGTTATAATCTTTGAGTATTTCTTGAGTTATGAGAATGTTGACTTTTTTGTGATTTGGGTTGACCTTGAGTTTTAGAGTTTAAGTGGTATAGAATTATCATAGCTTAGATTGTGGTATTGGAAGTGATAATACTCGATTTTTGGAGTTCAAATGTGTTGAGATGGATAGTTGACTTTTGTTGACTTTTTGAAAAAAAATGTAAATTTGTAAAAGTGACTTGTTGGAAGTTAATATAGTTGTTTTGGAGTATAAGTGGTGATTTTGGTGTTGATTGGATGAGAGTATGTTGGGGTAGGATTTTGTAAGTTGATTAATATTTGGGTTTTCATTAAAGGTTGTTAGAAATGGATTAATTAATTGGGGAATTGATTGTTTGATTGATTAGATATTATTTAAGTGTTGGTATTGGGAGTAGAGGAAAATTCGAGAATGTTTCTTGTTGGGGGTGGTCGGGTTTAAACATACGTAATATTTCGCACAGAGTTGTTAAGTTGATAATTAAATAGTTGCGACTTGGAAATAAAAACTAAAATACGTTAAGGGTTAAAATTAGCAAATAGTAATTATATTTTCGAATTGTTTTTTGATTAGGCGGGCTGGGAAAGGCACATGGATCGATTAGGCGGGACTTTTCTTATTGCTAACCAAGGTGAGTACAAATCTCACGTGAGTTTATCTATCGCTTGTATATGTATACATTATTGTTGATTGTGTACATTGACTTGGGTTGTACTTTCATATTGTAATTAATGATTTTGGTGTTTTGGTTGAGAGTTTTTTATTTCCTTGTGTTGAGTCGTGTTTGTGGTTTACTGAGTCGTATAGGTGTTTTGAGGAGTTGTTGTTGATATATGTGTGGGTTGTAATACCCGGTGTTCTGCCTTATACTACGGTATAAGTCTTGGAGTTGTTGATGTATGTTGAGTGTATTATCCGGTATTGCATACCTACATAAGTGCGGTGTTTTTGTTTCGTACCTCGTTGCGATTCGGTGATAAACAAGCGGGCATAAATTTCTCTGCTGGTTGAGTTGATTATATGCGCATTAGTTGTAGAAATCCGGATATGAATCGATATGAGTTGTTATGAGTTGATATGAGTTGGTTGGGTTAATTTGTGTTGATCACGGTTGACATCGTTGGCATTGAGAGTTGATTGAGTTGTTAAAGATTGATAAGTCTGGGTTAATTCGATTAGTGCGTTTTAGTTGTAGTGTTGGGTAGTTGTGTTGTTGAGGTTGTGGAGTTAGATGCTTTTCGGTTGTGTTACGTGTTGTTTTAAACTTTCTATGGTGTTTTTGCGTCACATTTTAATGACTCATTTGTTTGTTATAGGTATTGTGTTGATTATAATAGATGTTGCCTTGATAGAGTTATGTCGAATTAGGTTTGGGTTAATATTGTCGTTATACCTCACTTAATGTTAAAGTTGAATCGTTAATGGTTGAGATAACTTTTGAATAGGGAACATTAGAGTGAACATTATAAACCGGGTAAATAATTTATAGATGATGTTGATGATATTTTATATATGGTGGAAAATTTGATTCAAATGTGTTTAGTATAAGTTATGATCTAACCACGACGTTGATACCATTGAGGTGAGTAAGTTCCGTATACTAATTGAAGAATTTGGTGAGATAATTCCGTACGTAAGTTATCTTGATTAAGACATAAGTTGCTCAGTTGTATTAAAATAATGAAACTATTTGGAAGTTCTTATGATAAACATGCAGATGTCATAGGAGGTGTATAGTATATTTGGGAGTAGAACTTTAAAGGTGAACTAAAATAATAGTTGAGTTGTTATGTGAATTGAATACTATCGGGGAATTAGCTATACTTGAAAGATAACAAATAGAGTATCTCCCTATCATTAGGTGTCTGTGAGTAAGTTGTGGTGTGAGTTGGAAACCATCAATTGAAAGATTTATCTTGTCGAAGTAGCATATGAAATATAACTCTTAGGGTGTATAGTCTTTAAGTAGGTAACGGACTTGAATTATCGCGTTTGTATGAGTTATGGGTAAACTTACGTGATATTTGTATTCACTAAACTTCATAGCCGACTCCTATTCCTATGGGCTGGTATTTTATATGCCTAGGTTGTTCTTGGGATGACCGAGATGCATTGACAGTATTTGCGTGCGAGTGGAGGTGGCGATGGTGGCTAGAACCTCAACAGTCATACTTTTATCTTCTTTGGACTTTTTGTTGTACTTAGTAATTATTGTTGTCTCGAGTTGTAAAATCCGTTGTTTGATGTTGTATTTATAGTATTACTTTTAGGTTGTTATAGTGTTGGTTAGTTCATAGATGGGCCGAGTTGTATTATTTTTATTATCGCGTTAAATGAAGTCATTTTATCGTTATCCGTCGTTGGTGACTCTCGGTGTGAGTTGATGGCGGTCCCAAGCTCGCGGGGCTCACCACAAAGGCGGTCATTACACATTAGTCAGCAAAAGCGACATTACCATAAACTCATAGTGCCCGTACGGATGAAAATTTGATTTTGGAATATGCCCCTCATAATCCTGTTGGTAGTACCCGGATCTCAAATCAATCTTGAAAATACTGCAGCACCCCTCATCTGGTCAAATAATCATCTATCACCGGCAACGGATAGCGGTTCTTGATGGTCACTTTATTCAGCACTGTAGTCGATACAACTTCAGTATACCATCTTTCTTTTTCTAGCAGGCGGAGTGCGCTTGAGGAGAAAACTGCAGAATCAAAGCAGCCACTTTTCAAGTAGCTCCTGCAAGCGGGTCTTCAACTCTCTCCTTTCTGCTTTGGAGCTATTCTATAAAACACAATAAAGATCGAGTGCGGTGCAGACACCTCAATCGCAAACTCCACTTCTCTCGGTGAGTAAGCTTTGTGACTCTCTGAAAAACATCGACATGGATTAACTCGCGCATCCTCTAACATTCTCCTCTCCCGAGTCAACCCGCATGCCCCAGTACCAGCGCCTTTCTTCATCAACTTCACGGCCTCCGGTGTCGAAATAAAACTTGTTAGGTAGAATCTTCCTATCTCGAAATCCAGCCTTGGCTTGTCAGTGCACCGGATTCGCAAAATAATCTCCCTTGCGGTGGCGATCAGTTTACCGTGATGTATTTGACAGTCCATTCCCAAGATAAGATCAAAATCTGTCCAATTTCAAGCGGAAGTAGATCCACAACTAACAATTGATTACTCGCTCTTGAGGACAATATAAATGTCTAGCATCCAATCGACCTCCCAGTGTCATAATAAACAAAGGAACAAGCGGAGCTCGGCCTTAAAGAGTAAATATCTAAACCCAGGAAATAAAAGAATGAGTAACTCACGAGAATCAAAAAGTACCACAGCCTCATTATCGTATAGCAACCAGTACTGTCACGACCTAGGAGTATCGATTGCCTCTGAGTAGCGGCATTGATACGACCTCTGCCAGCGCCCATGCAGCTATTACTGATTTAAACCACACAGGTACTTCTTCTTAGAGCCTAACCTCCGCGGCCTCCAAATCGTCCTCACTCACTCATTTGATACCCTCCTACTAGCAGGGCGTCTTTAAATTTGAAGATATGCGCTCCGTCCGATCTGAGAATCTGAGACAATCTGAATCATCTCTCTCCCGACAATCACACGTATTCTATGACCCGTACACTACAGAGGCTGTCAGTATGGCTGGAGCCTGGTGGCCTTCTACGAGATCCACAATCGCCAGGCATTTGAGTACGGAAGAAGGCTGAGAATAGCTCGAGGCGAAAGGGTGCTTGAGAAAGCGACTTCTGGCTGGGCAGGAGTCGGCTGAAAGATCTCTGCGGAGCCTCGAACTATAGATGATCATGTGCCTACTATAAAGTACCCTGTATTCCTCAAACAGGCCTGACCATTCATCTGCTGTCTGGCGTTCTAAACACGTGGAAAGCGGTAAAAGTCAATGAGATATGTGATTAACCGAATCCTTATCGCCCGTCTGGAATCTGAATCCTCTCACCAGTGGGTCTTTATTTAGATGAAGCAACATAACTCACTAAATGCGCCTCTGTGCTCCTCCCGGATGATCACTGCAGGTCATCAAAAATCGAGATCCACTTTCTAAAAGCGACCATGTAGATTTCGTAAATCATTCTCTACGAGCAGGCTCTGAAAGCGCTCCCAGGTAACTGGTCATCCCCTCTGGAGATGGCAGTAGGGATTACCCCAATCGCGAGCACTCTCGTGGGTGCGTAAGTGGCAGGTGACCTCGGCTCACCTGATACCCATAGGCTCAAAAATGGTCTCCAAATCTACCATAAACTTCAGTATCATTCAGACCATCCAAGAACCGGTCAAAAAGCTTACTCACGAATGTCGACCTCCCATTTGGTATATCTGTATGCCAAATCCTCTGACATGTAACTAAATCCCAGTAACTTGAGGTCAGCCCCAGGAAATCCAAGGTATACTTCGAACTGTTGCTCCATGGCTGGGCTCCTTCCGCCCCAACAACTCCATGACAGTAGGCCCCCTCAAGATCACCTCTGGCACCCCTCCTTCAGGAGCTCCCACTTTGAGCACGGAGTCGCTCTACGCGTCTCGGCTGCTTGGTGGCATCCTCGGCAGTCTGGCAGAAAGACTTGGAGCTCAGGAAAGGCTCAGCGGACTTAACTCAAACAACCTGACCAGATAAACACATAACCTTTACAACCGAGAATACTAAAACCTACGATCTAAAACCAAAATTGTAATTCCCGCCAGGGTATGCCTGAGGTACAATGCGTCCCGAATCCTGGACAGAGTCACCCGATGGATGACTCGAATTTAAAAACTAGCGCATCTTGAAACAACTCAATAAAACAATATGTAACGGACCATATTTTTAAGAAAAGAATTACATACGTGAGTGACTGCAACAGGAAGAGCAATCCCACATACAACATATCTCCCAGGCAAAAATCGTAGCTGTGACCACAAATCCCAAAACAACAAGCTATATAGGTGAACTTCTAATCAAAGCAAAATAATGAAGCATGAGGATCAAGCTGCCCATGTCACTAAGCTCTAAGCACAATCACACGAACAAACTGAGAAGATGGAGACGGCATCACATCAACCTAACTTAGTAAAATTACCATAACGAATAAAGTGTAAGTTGCGAACCTTAGTGAATATATCTCAGAGAGTGAAATTAACCTCCCAGTGCATAGTGTACCCAAACTTAGTTGATATCGCGTACAATAGGTAAATGAGTACATAATATTATTCAACTTATAGTCTTAATATAAAGTCATTGGCAATTTAATTCTATCATTTAAATATGTTCATAAATTAAATCCTTGGCATAACATTCCAAAATAATGACAATCCTTGATAACATTGGTACACATTTCAAGAAAGGCGCAATGTCACGCCTTGATCACTCGGCTTTGCTCATCAGCGGCAATGACGACATCGCAGCTCAACAACTAATCAGCTGGTAACGATCAACTCAACAAACTTTATCAGCTCAACGACACAACAACTTTCTCAGCTCAACAGCTTCAACTGACTTCAGCAAACTTTATCAACTTCAACAACTCAAGAACAACTCGATATAAGTCCGGTTCTACAACTAATGCGCATATAATCAACCTCAGCATGCGAGGTAGAAACTTATGCCCGTCGACATAAGCTATCACCCGAATCGTAACGAGTACGAACAGCTTCCTTTGTATACCGAGGTATACTTATGAAATACGGTTAATACAACTCGACAAACACCATCAAACTTCGTATACAACTCTTCCTGTCACGACTCAACATCACCTCAGAAACACCTATACGACTCATGAGACCACAGACACAGCAGCCAACTCAACCCAATGCATATTCAACATATAATTTAACACAAAATCACATACATACACACATATCCGTAATCAAGTAGTTAATCGACACCGTTGATAGATACTCGTCGGCTAGCTATATAAAAACTCCACGCAATCACAACCAGCGGGCCTTTTCCACCAATCAGCGCCTAAACAAGCATTCAAAATTATAATTACTACTTATAATATACAACTAGTAATATAGCGTTCTACTTATATATTTATCGTATTTACACTCCCAAAATAATCCATAAGTAGTATTTTGTTAACTTCATGGTTGATAGGAAGTATGTCGAGAGGGGGGGATAAAGGTATGATGTTACATTTTAATTATATAAAATATCTTTCTAAACTTTAGTTTAGTGTTAGGATAAAATAGTTATTTTGTACGAAAATAATGTGTTTATGTTAAAAAATGGAAATTTGAGATAAATCGAGAAAAAGATAAAAATTTAGAAATCATAAGCAAAAAATGAATAGTATGGACCCATTAAAAATTACGTAATAATAGGAAATGGCGAATTAGTCAAGATAAATAAAACAATAACCATTTGGTGGTGTGTATATTCAGTATTTGGTTTGCCATGTCTACCTAATTAGAGGCCACCCCAATGAAGCGCAAAAATCCAAAACAGACAGACGACAATAACCAAAGCCACGTTTTTCCATCTTGATACCAAACTGTTGCGTGTACTTCTTTTCTTCAATGCTTTGAAGTTTCAAGACTACGAGAAACTAAGAGGAAATGAAAATGACACTTAACACATTATTAATCTTATTGAACTATTATTATTTTAGTACACTTTAGTTAAAAGACTTGATATTTCATGGTGCTTAAAGAATGCATATAATATAAGCAACCCCATTTACTTAGCTACTTAGGTACCATCTTCCCAAAATTCCTGGAAAATCACAAGAATCTATCTGCTAATTTCAGGTATTTCAGAAATTTCTCATCTTATTTATCATGCAAACATCATTTCATATTGTGTAACTTCATCTTTACTAAAAGTTTCATGATCACTCCATATTGTGTAGTTACTGATTATCACCCTTAAGTGGTTTATTTGTAAGATAATGAATAGTCTAGCGGTTGAGCTAGCACACTTGATGAGTTTAGGATTCGAATCTTATTGGGGAGTTCAGGGTTCAATCTTATTGGAGAGGTGGTTGGGAATTATTGTAATCTTAACTATAAAAAAAATGTGGTTTATTTGTTCATCATACCTTGGATTTTCATTTTTTGTTTACTAAGATCCCATGAAATTGAATCTTTATGGGGGGCTTTAGTGAATCTTAGTTATTTCTTGATATTTATTTTGGCTTAGTTACTGAGTATCACCCTTAAAGTTGTTTATTTTGTTCATCAGCTCTTGGATTTTTCATTTTTGTTACAAAGAACTGATAACAATTGTACCTTTATGTGTTGTTTAAGTTATTGTGATTTTGAATTGAAGGGGTTCTTTGTTTTTTAGTGGATGAATTGTTTGCAACTTATTCAATATGATTCTGGAAAGAATCGCTTCACTGGGTTACTAAAATAATGTAAATTTATAATCGAGTCTAATCAGAATAGATAAAAGATCATGGGCTAAATTTGGCAAATATGTTGAGCTAATTTTCAGCTTATTTCTCATTTCTTGATGTTAAGAGTCCATAGGGTTCATAGTAAAACCAATTGATTATAGATGAATAAAACTTAGGACGTTACTGATACATGGAGAAACCAATGTGGGACTGGGTTCTCAATACTCTCCCACATGTCCATTCGGACCATATATACGAGGTTTACACGTGACCATGACCTTATTAAAATACATCCTGAAGGTCTTAATCAACTAATGTGGGAGTGAATCCTCAATACTTGAGATCTGCCCAGTTTTATGATCAGCTGTAAGCCTGTAATTTATTCCTCATACAGAAGGATAGTGTCTGCAGCTATCGAGTATACGGTTTTAGTCACTTGAAGGTTCCAATATTGTAATGTATAGTCAGGGCCAAGTAATATCAGAACTAATATCAGAACTAGAGTCTTAATCAATATGCAGATATATCTGTTTAAGTCATTCTATATACTCCGTATTAGATTATGTTAACCATTTGGTGGTCAGCCAGGAAAGTTTATTTTTTTGTTGCTCATAAAGAATTGGTGGTGTTTTGGTCTTATACATACTACTGAGATGGCTACTTAACATTTATTGTGATCTACTAATTTCAGAGAACTGTACTGCTATGGGAAGTCTTTCTTATGGTTGTGCACCATGTTGCTATGCTGTATATTTACGAGCGGAAGTAAGAGGCATCAACCTCAATCCACATAGTTTGAAGGTTCCAATAGTAAGACAAAGAAGGCTGTTATGTGTACTAACTAAATCCAATCATTTCTCAGATAGATCTTTTGACCTAGATCCCTTTAGTGCGAATAAATTTACCATGGCAAATTCTGTTCCATCCATTAAAAATCTCACACGATACAATCATGCCAGTACAAAAGTATTAAACGCAAATAGTGATTCTTATGTTCTCGATGGGGAAGATGATGGAAGAGTGTTAAGTGATCAAGGACAATCCTTGCCTAAGCTTCTCATTCCTAGTGTGCCTGATGAATCCAAGGGTGAAGATGTTGCATCCATTAGCAGTGGTTTTTGGGAATGGAAACCACAACTAAATGTTCACTTTGAAACGTCAGGTTCTGAGAATCTTAATTCCCCTGCAGTACTGTTCCTCCCTGGTTTCGGTGTTGGTTCTTTTCACTATGAAAAGCAGCTTAAGGACCTTGGACGTGATTACAGAGTTTGGGCAATAGATTTTCTAGGGCAGGGCATGTCAATGTCAAATAAAGATCCAACCAGAAAAACAGAGATTCTAGCAAAATCAGAACAAGGTGCTATGAATTTTTGGGGATTTGGGGATGAATCTGAACCCTGGGCAAATGAACTTGTTTATTCCATCGATTTATGGAAAGAACAAGTTCACTATTTCATAAAAGAGGTAACTTGCATATATGCTTCTGAAGGCCTCAGAAATAATCCTTAACTTTAATTAATCTGATCGATGTGCTTAATTGCTTATGTGTTCCCTTGTTATTACCCAATGAGAAATAAAGGTATCACTGCTGTTAAATTGTTTCTTTACCTTAGGCAATCTAAAATCTAGTTTCATTACAATCTAATCTATGTACTTCCTTTCTTTTGTAACTTAAGAGTATAATGTATGTGTATAATGGCTTCAGGTTGAGTGAGCTGTTGGTTATTAAGATTTTCGGGGTCTTTCATAATTGTATGATGAGCAATAAGAGAACAAATAATATCATATCTTATAGGAATAAATTTATAGCTTGGTGTTTCACTCATCAGGTCATCAAAGAACCAGTTTATCTTGTGGGCAATTCTCTCGGGGGGTATGTTGCACTCTACGTTGCAGCATGCAATCCAGAAATGGTAAAGGGTATAACATTACTGAATGCAACTCCTTTTTGGGGATTTCTCCCTAATCCAGCTAGATCTCCATCAATCTCAAGATTCTTTCCATGGTCTGGGACATTTCCTTTGCCGTCTAGAGTGAGAAAGCTCACAGAAATACTGTAAGATGATCGCCTTATTCTTACATTCTTTACCTCTTACATCCAGAATGTATATTTTACTGCTCTTTATAGGTTTTGCTCGCACACTCATAAAAGATACTTAGAGTAAGATGTTCGAGATGAGCATTTATCAAGAGACAAAGTAGTTGTTTAGTTCATATTTGTGGTCCACGTCTTCTTTTGCTTATGCAAAACAACCAAGTTAAGTAACATATTTTTTTGGCTTCTGATCAATCATTATATTCTTTTTTCGAGACGCTTTCAGGTGGCAAAAGATCAGTGATCCTAAAAGTATTGCTAACATACTTAGGCAAGTCTACACTGATCATACGACAAAGGTAGACAAAGTATTCTCTCGTATAGTTGATATCACAGAACACCCCGCGGCTGCAGCATCGTTAGCATCAATTATGTTTGCTCCCCGAGGACAGTTGTCCTTCAAGGAGGCTTTGGTTGGGTAGGCGACACAATTTATCTCCTCATTGCAGATTGTTTACCATATAAATGTACTGTGGTTTCATGCTTCTGCTCAAAAACTGAAAATTTGTTGGAATCTGTAGGTGTCAGATAAACAATGTACCTGTATGTCTCATGTATGGGAAGGAAGACCCATGGGTAAAGCCAATGTGGGGTTTCCGTGTGAAGCGACAATTACCAGAAGCGCCATTTTACGTGATTAGCCCTGCTGGGCATTGCCCCCATGACGAGGTTCCTGAGGTACGCAGCTGTTACACTGAGCCCTCCGGCTGCATCTCTTACTAGCCTTACCAATGAGCATTATTGAATCTAAATGATCTTGCAGGTTGTGAATTTTTTACTACGAGGGTGGATCAAAAGCCTAGAATCGAGCGGTTCAGTTGCATTGCCTCTTCTTGGTGGCTCGGAATCCGTTGACGTTGATGTTGCACGGGACTTGGAGTTTGCCAGAGAAACGTCAAAGAAAGTAGTAAGTATAGAGATCTATGGTTCAAAGTCCTCTTTTTGGAGTAGGTTTGGGTCTTATCTAAAATCTCGATTTCAAGTGCAAGAAATCAAATTTAGTTGAGGAAAACATTGAGGCCTTCTTATATGTAGATGATTAATGTGTATATATGAATTAATTTACTTTAGTTTTAGTTAGTTGTCAAATCCCTTCTATAGTACTCCCCCGTCACTAAAATATCGTTCACTTTTAATGTGTGGATTTTTTAACTTTGACCTCAAATATTTTTTACTTGTTTAAATATCAAGCAGTAAGCAATGATAAATGAGAAGTTTACATAGAAAATAGTTTTAGATTTATTTGTATGCTCATTTATATTATGATCCAATTAATGTGGATTGAGATCCTTAGAGATGCACAAGACCTCTCATGAGCAAGATTGTCAAAGAGTTTCGAATTTTAGTTGTTAACATGTCAAAGAGTTCCGAATTTTGATTGTTAACCTTTCAAATTTTAAATTCAAATATTTTAATTTGATGAAATAATGAAGTTATATCCAGAACAAATAAGAGTTGAACCAAGACTATACCTAATTTATTTAGCTCATATGATCAATTCCATTTACTCCAGATAAGATTGGTTTCATTTAATGCAGATACATTGTGTTTGGATTGATATGTTAACTTTAATTTCAATCAAAATTATGTGCCAACAGAGGCTCAAAGTTTTAACAACTAAAGTAAGAATAAGGGTAGAATAGTAACTTAGACCATGCAATTTGTGCCTACTTCTTTGAAGGAAATTCACGCTCTAAAAGGCGAAGCTGTTAGACAGTTATGGGGGCTCTAACATCATCTCAAAATACGCTGTTGTTAGAGCTTGCATGATACCCCAGGGTTATGAAGTAGTACGGTGGGCTCGTGAAGTGTTAACAGTGATAAAGTCTCGTGGTCCGAGAAGTAGTACAGGGTCATGAAGTCGAGGGATAATAAAATCAGTGGTGCTATGAAAAGATGTGCCGGCCTGAATCTTTGCATCTTGCCTACGTTACCTCGACGAGGATGAAGCCTTGGAAGATACGGGACCGCCTTGAATGATATCAGCTACCATTCGAGGGAAGCTTTGGAATATTCGAATGAAAGGCGGAGTTGAACGGCTAAGAGGAGGATGTCAAGTTTTCTAAGCAGCTACATGAAAAGAGAAGAGTTGTATGCTTTAATAGTGAAAGCGCATCTTAAAATCCAATCTTAGTCCCCGATATGGTATTTGGTTGTGCAAAAGATTTTAGGAAGCTTATAAGGGAATACTATGGAAGACAAATGTAAGCCACTGAAGCTTAAAGTACTATTGTCAGGTTCGTGGTAAAATGGGTCTAAGAGGGGGCATGGTTTATGTATTTTGTTCGAGAGTTGCATTTTAACAACTTGGCTATTAAGACTTTAATGAGTAGTGAACATACCCGCTGGACCTCCATGAAAATAAAAACAATTATCGTGGAAGTTGGCCGGCAAGGAGGTAATGAATAAGGTCAAGACAAATCCAAAGATTGCTTTTAAGAATTTCATTGGTGACATTTTTGAAGAACTGAAGGTTGAAATCAACACGACTACGGCATGGAGAGCCATAAAAGGCAATGGGTTAATTGGCTGTTTGGTATGAGGAGCAACAATTTGCTAGACTATGGAGTTATGCGAAGGAGTTACTTGACATTATGCCCGGCTCAAATTATCACTTTAAGCTTCATGAAAGCAAAAATTTGAACGTGAGCGTATGCCCCGCACTATCAAGAAGTGGGTTCTTAGCTAACGTTAAGATTTGTATGTCTTGATGATTGCTTCCTCGAAGGCGCATTCAAGGGTCGATTCTCACTTTAGGTCTCGATGCTGACAAAGGAATCTACCTACGCATGGACGCGGTAGCTGGTAATATGTATTCAGCATACTTCGCTCGTGAGATCGCTTGGAAGCGAAGATTCGGGCATGAAAACATGAACTGCATTCATGGGTGCTGATGACGGACCAGCAGAAGGTATAGTCTCTGAACTTTAGTCCCTAAACTTTAGTCCCCGAACTTTAGTCCTTAAACTTTAATTTCAATTCCCTGAATAAGTGAACTAACAACAAATCTAAATGCTTGTAGGGACTCGAAAATGCGATAAAGAATAAATGCCTCTACGTGAGAACACATGCATTGTGTTAAACACCGCATGCAATCAGAGGCATATTTCGGCAAGATGCCGAAAAAAGATGATGTGGAATTGTGCTGTAGCCCAACCAGCCATAAGCATTGAATACGTGATGCGCCAATCTAAGAATGTGACCATCGGTGGATGAGGTATCGCGAGGATGTATCCAAGGAAATGGATCGACCGCATTTCGGCCCTATAACCACCACAGCCGTAATCCGTGAATAATCAGTCAAGCATTCAATGTTTTCAAGATCGTGTCATGGATTTTCTAACCATCACCAAGGTTGAACATAATTTACCACACAATCTTGACACGTATAGAAGAGGGAATGTGAAAAGTCGGTATTGAAGCGGTATAGTTTGTCCAAGGCATGACGATGTATCGAACGTTGGTATTTCCTCGGATTTCCAGTAATGTAAGTCGTACTCTCGCTTCAACATAGTTTTGTGGCTCCACATGCAGGTTAAGCTCTGGCCATGTGGTTTATGGCATCAGCGGGATTCCTTGTGTGCACTAATTTGTGTGTCGAAGTCACAAAACAAAGACTCCAAGAAAAATATAAAATAAAAATTGTTCTCTAAACACATGACCTTACAACGATTTTCTCAGCCTGGTATTCCAGTTCGACAAAGAGTCCATATCCAAAACATCCTTCCACCGATACTAGAGTTCTACTAGGTACACCGAAAGATATTTAACGGGGCAGATAAGTAAGTGTAAGAGTTCAGAAGCTTGTAAGCAAATGTAGACGGCTAAGGTGTTAAGGAACACGACGAGTTTAAGGGTTTACAAGGCCGCATTCATCAGTGAAGAGGCCGGGCGAGGGTCATAACGATTTGTCCTGGTAAAACCGGTTACTTTTGGAGGATCCGATCTCAACATGCACCATCTTCTAAAGAAACGGAAAAACAAAAAAGGATCATCTTTTCACTGCACCATCTACCTGCATGCTGCAGCTGATGTATTGTGTGGGCTCAAAATGTAGATCATTACTTAAGAATCATTTCGTAAACCGTGATCCATGGGTTTTAACTTTGTGACTTTAATGAATTGTCAGAGCGAGATATCTGATATGTTTACTTTTACCTTACCTTAATGAATTAGCACTATTTCTTTCTACTTTAATATATTCTCTTTCATCCCTTTATAACTTACCTTTTAACACTATTTTTACCGCTTTAACCTGCTCTGACCGAGCATTGATATAGTTCACTCACAGTACAGGACTATAGTTCAAGTGACTATTAGCTCGTGGACTATTGTTCCGAGACTCAGCTTCACGGCTACTCACAAAGAAATGGAAACACATACATTTAGCAAGAGGAACGCCATTCATCGAACAAATCATTCATTGAAGGCACATAAACTGGGTCCCATTAAACAAAACAGCCGTTGTAACAACCGAAACACCATTAAACATCCAAAACAAGTGTTGTAACAATTGAAAACACCGATTAAATGCACCTAATATTACATTACAATGGCTACCTATCAAGGTCGGGAAACCAAAGATAATTTCAAATTGCAATTACAAAGTTGAAATCATCTCAAGCCTCCTCAAGCAAAAACACTAAAAAATACTACAATGGATAAAGCAATCAAATAAGAAAAAACCCAAAATCCACACTCTCGCTCACCCCTCCAATTTCTTTTTCTATAATGCAGATCTCATACAAGAAGCGATATTGTGCTCATCAATCCACTCCCAAAATCTAATGGACTCATCTGATACCTCTACAAACCTTCTACCAGGATTTTTCTCCGTGAAGCTTACCCACTCAACAATCTAATTTGCCACACCAAAGACTTCTGATCGATCTGGTGTATCCCCATGAAGATCGACGAATTGCTGCATGTCCTTGCTTTTCGTTGAATTCAAGGTATAGTCAATTTGATTGTTTCACTCTGTGATTCTTCCACTCAAAAAGCCTGGCAACAAATACAATGTGCCCCACTGCTTTTATAGACTGATTTTCCTCCAAAACATGAAATTACTAATGTGCCCTCCACTTAATCACACAAGTGCACATCACGCACCTCAAATGCAATGCTTGTATGTATTTTGCTGTAAAAAATGTATTTTTTGGGATTAAATATGGGGATGCGATCAGTTCTAAAACATGTAGAAAGCTTTAAAAGAACTACGCCCGAAAAAGATCTGAAAGATAAGAACTAACTGTAAAAATACGCATAAAGATAGAACCAAAAAGTTGAAATTAGCCCCTTTCTAGTACCATTGTTTGAAAATACCTTATATAATAAGAAATACAACATAGTAAAATTTCTAGAATTCAAGTAAATAATTAGACTTTCAATTCTTAATCAGGTACTAATGTTGGGAAGTTGAACTTCAGACAAAAATTGTATTTCTAGCAATATATGAAATTATGAATATACATCAAATTCTATAAATCTCAACACTAAATATTTTCATAAAACCAATAAGCCAATTACGTTAGGCTAAAGGATCAATTCTTGGTAAGCTGCTACAAAAAATGTATAAAGAAAGCGGGACAACACATGACATTTGGTATGGAAAAACAACATTAATGGAGACACTTAAGTGCTGGGCAAGTTGCAGCTCTGTTGCGATGAGAAGACAATCTATGTTATTCTATCGTGCTTATGTTTGAATGTGAGCTTTCTTGGTAATTCGTTTTCGAGTAGATTTATCTCAAGCTCTGTTATGACTATTCGTTTGAGGTGGTGCCAGAAATTGTACCATCCCAACTACTCGTTGCAGTTGCACCTTCCTATTGCGAAAATAAAACAAAACTTCAACAAAGCAAAATGAACAAAAAATATAAAATGGAAAGTGTTTCTTAATTGAATTTGAAGTAAGTACCGAAGTCGCCAATTATCGAGGAATTCAACATTTACAGTTTTTCGAATGTTTATCGCATTTTTTAAAACATTCCACTGTTGAGTTTAGCAAACAAAGCACCTAACTTTGAGTTATCCTAATTTCTCGCTTCTGGCTGGATTTAATTGTCCTCCCAGAGCTTCTGAAGTTTCATTGAAAAGCCTTGATAATGTTGTTATAACCGGCTTTTGATAGGCTGTAGCAAGTAATATGTGAGAATATTGTATTTAATCTTAACATAGAAATAGACAGCCACCACCACTTAATTATGACAAAAATTATACTTGTTCAATCCCATAATATAATTAGTACCCGGACTCGTCATAATCATATGGAGGATATCTTTGAATGCCAAATCATTTAAAACATGAACTCAAGAAACAAATATTTACGAACTTTTTTCCGAGACCCCTCTTCACTCCCACCAAGAAAGGATTTTCACATCAGATCAATACCACAATGGTCATGGTCATTCACTGCGATATCCACATACCAAATTGCTCAATCAACACCTAGAGCATAGCTTTTCTAGATTCCAAAACCACATATGATCAAAGGGATTCTTAGCAAATTCTGTAGTAGAAATTTGGAATGATACAATAATTTTTTTTTTACGATTCAAAAGATACATTCATAAATACTAAATTTTAAATAACCCACGCCGGCATGCCATTTTCTCGAACTAATCTAAAACATCAGCGAGGACTTACCACTCAAATATATATCTCTTTTCAATATGCTTATAAAGCACTGGCCATTTAACCATCATCATCCATCTTGTTCCCCGGGTCACTTTTCACATGCTTCATAAAGCAAGAAATAGCCCATTTAACACTGTCAAGTACTCGGCAATAGTGTTGAGGAATTCTGCCAAGCTTATAATTTAAAAAGCGAGGGAATATCTCATTCTCTCTATATAATTAGTCAATTATCAGGCAAAGAGGATCCAACTCTCATCCTACATCTAATGCCTCAAATGCCTCTAAATCATCAAAAGGACTTACATGCCACACATTGTGTGGTTCAAGATTTTCACATCAAACCATTATTAAGTTCCTTCTCAATTATATATCTAAGATATTAAGAAAACCTGGTTCTTATGTAATGATACAAAATTAGAAGTAGATAGGCTCAATTTAATCGGACTTGCCAAGGTAATATGAGCCTACCATATCAAGAATGTCAATATCATGGTTCATACAAATTGCAACAACCTTTGTTATCAGAATATCCCATCCATCATCCCGCATCCTCCGGGCGGGCGTAACTTGGCAATTCTTAAGGTTTAAGCGTATCTAAATGTTCTGACTACATCTTTGAAGAGCTAAGTTCAAATTATGTAGTTACCAATACATCAACCATCAAAGATGCCTATGAACGAAATCAGTAAAGTAAATAACCTCTAACAAAGTCCTTGCTTCCCCAACCTCATAAGATTTATCTTCAAGAATTTTTTTAAGCACACAACCATCGACCAACAAGTTCTCAATACCTAGCACCCCTGTGAGTTCAATTCCCCTCACCCAGTATCACCAGCCTCTAGAAAGACGTTTGCTGGATTTGGAACCAGCATCTACTTTCTCCTAAATCCTCTACTAGTTCAGCTAGATGAACAAGTTGTGCTTCTCGAAGTCACTCATGTCTTTTGTTAGAACATTCAATAATATTGACAATTTAGTCTGATCTAAACCGTAAAATGAACTCACATCCAAAAAACCCCATTTTGAATTACTGTTTTTAACCCACCAAGTCGATTTGTGACACGTTAGATATTTCATCATACCCTCGAATTCTTAATCTCGGACAAACTCAATTGATAAGGGTCAAATATCTAAGAGAGCCTTCTTAAGTGACGGAAACTTGTTTCTTTGATATGGGCTATTCCAAAAATCTTTTCACAATGTAACCTTTGTATCAAGACACAAAACGCAAAATAAACAGCCCATTTGGCGCTTTGTTGAGCAATCCCGACTCATCAATTATCATTAAAAGAAGTCATTCCCAAGTTTTTTTTACAATATTTGAAGTTACTAATAAAGCAGAAGCACAACAAAAATCCTTTTGGTCATTAGGACAAGTCATCGAACCTAAATTTTTTATGCCATAAGCTTCTCTCAACTCTTGAGCATATTCAATAAAATGACCCTTGTATAAAGAGTCTTTACCCTCAAGCTTTTCCCGAAATAATTGTCCACCCCTTAAAAGTAATCTAGCAGCTATAAAAGATGTTTTTAACTTCATTGCATACTCAAAATCCACCAACTCTGTTTGTTTCCTTAAAGAAGTTTGTATACTTTGTTTTGCATTCAACAAATTTCTTCCCTTTTTTCTTAACATTACATGGCAAAACACTTAAATCATGTTTTACTAAAGTTCTTCATTTTGGCGATTCTAACCCCTAAATCCATTACCTTTACCAACAAAAGATTCGCACCAAACTTAGTCACATCTTTAAACAAATAGCATGGCAAACAAAAGACAACATTTTCCCTTTCACTATACGCCATCCATCCCATATATGGACCATACCATTCAACTTTAAATTTTCGATCTTACCTGGATATTCCTTTTTACATCCGACGGGTGCACTTTTAACAAGAATGCCTCTCCTTAAACTCTCTTGAACATCCGAGCAAAAGTCACCGATTGGCTTCCTTAGGACAAGGTCCATTTCTAATGAATCAAATTCATCTTGTTGTGGAGTAGGTTCATTTGGAGGTATATCAACATTAGAAATTTGTCGTGCGATTTCATCAAGTGGAGCACTAGTACTCTCATCTCGCTTTTGCTTTGGAAGAGTTGTAAAAAATCTCTTCATCCTATTATAATATTTCACAATATAAGTCAAATTGATATATTAGGTATACTTTATTAACATAGAAGTGACAATAATTTTGAGACATGTTACTATATTAGATGAGTGGATTACATTTATCCTGCACACACTCCAAGTCTCTACTGGACTCTATAAAGTATTATTGATTAATATTAATGGAGTCTCTACTGGACTCAATACCAAAGAATATTAAAGTATCATTTCAAATTCTTACAGAGAGAAATCTCAATATGCACCACTGGCTTCTCTAATCACTTTCATTTTCACAAAATCATAAATCTCATCAATCATTTCTATTACTTATTTTCTTTCTAAGTTTCTCAATCTCTACTGTACTTTAAACTACTAAAAATCTATATAAATAATTATCAATTTTTAAATTAAATAAAATCATCAATTTTTCTTAAACAAAATTCACTCTCACTAATACACCAAGTCAATAATTATCAATTTTATATCAATTCACTCAAGAAACAAATATTTACGAACTTTTTTGCGAGACCCCTCTTCACTCCCACCAAGAAAGGATTTTCACATCAGATTCATACCACAATGGTCATGGTCACTCACTGCGATATCCACAGATACCAATGAGCCTAATCAACACCTAGAGCACAGCTTTTCTAGATTCCAAAACTTCGACATATGATGGAACATTTCCATTTAAAGACAAAATAATATGCCGTTGAATTCGAGAGTAAAGCCAAAATCTAGACCCTTCGCATTCACATCTAAAAGAAGAGATCTCCATCAAGGCCAAATAAGAATTTACCAGGCACATTAGAAGTATCAGCTGTCTGCACTGTAGGTGGGGGGGCAGGTAGAGTCATAGGTGTTCGGGCTGGAGCCAACTGCATGGGGCTAGCCGGTTGTGACGGGTGCATTCCAGATCGAGGAACTCCTAAATTATTAACTGGCATGAATCCTTGAGGTGCCTGGACAGGAGCAATGCCTTGGGGGATTCTTTGTCCAAGAGGTGGGTTAAGTTGAGATGTGCTAGAGATAAAAGTGCTTGGAGCAGGTGGGCCAGCTTGGAAGCCAGAGTTAGCACGCCCCTGAGATCAATTGAGGATAATGGTTTAGCATAATAGCTCTATCGATACAAATTGATTTGAAATAAAAGATATAGCACATACAGGGTAAAGTTGTGACCCCAGTGTAGGCTGCTGATATTGCTCCACATTTCTCAACATAGGAGGATTTGAACGGACAAACGGTTTCACACTGGATGAGGGCTTACAGGTGGTGGAGGGGAAAAGTTTCCCTACAATACGTGTAGGAAAAAATTTACCCTAAGTATTGCAAAGATAATTTTAAACCATTACTAAACTAACATTTCTTCCATGTAGCACAACTATAATAGAACCCTGCATTAACATGAATCTGAATTCTAAAGATACTTTTGAACTTCTAATGTTTTGTTATGAGTTTTAATGAATGATTATTGACTCGAGAAATGATTTTTCCACACCCAAATTTCATTATGGAACCCTATCTGTTTTGTTATTTTGGATGAATGTTTACACTAAAAGCAAGGAGTGAATTTGTGTAATAACCTCTTCCTATTTTATTACTATTATAATATATCAGTACAAGCTAGTTTTGATGCTGAAATTTCATATTGCTAAAACGAGAGCAAGAAACTAAACCCAAACCCGAACTGCACTCTCAGACAACTCTTTGGAAATATCTTGCACAAACTCCCATGTATCAATTCATCCCTTATCCATGCGAGTAATCATCATCATCTTCTTTCTTCGAGCTAGGGTTTAACCCTTCCCCATTTTCCCTTTGGAAATTTTTCTTCCATTCTCTCCTCATCTCAAGCTTTTGGCCCCTAAAATTTCTGAGTTTCCGACTAATCCTCTACGCCATGTAAAAGAAAATTCAACTTTCGAGTATTTCATGAACTTTACATGTTGACTTTTTATTACTCGAGTCAATTCTCAGCTGATATTTATAATGATATGTGAATCACATCATCTAAGCCAAGACATAAAGATAAGTAAGTTATACAATAATCGATTTATTGGGAATAAATATGTCGAGGATTATAGTTGACTCTCGTTGACTTTTTCAAATGGTTTTACACAGATGTTGCATTTCTGAATTTCTTTATTAGTGTTGTTTTGAGGTGCAGTCAGGATTTATACGACAGAGAATGCTGTGGTTAAAATGAGCTTTTGTAAAGCTGGTAGCTTAATTTCAGACAGCATTGCTGTAACGTGATGATTAGTTGTTAATATTTGACCGCAGTGCTAAAACTAAGTAGAATTGGAACTCAATCATTAAAGTGGAAAGTTGCGAACTTAAGTTGGAATAAGGTTATAAACGGGAACTTTCGTTGGATTATTTTGGTATATATAATGTAGATTAAGTATAAGGCATAAATGTTATATTACTACATATTATAAGTAGTAATTATAATTTTGGAATGCTTGTTTAGGCGCTTGATCGTGGAAAGTCTTGTCATGGATCATGGGAGCCATGAGTATAGCCAATGAAAGTAGCATCTAACGGCTGTGTGTTTGGCTTAATCATTTGATTGTACGGATATGTGTATGTATATATACGTGATTTCAGGTCAATTATGTTGAATACGACGCGGCTGAAATAAGCCGGCCAGGTTCTCGCCTCAGCGAGTAGTGGTACTGGTGAGTTGCCGAGTCGCATTAGTAAAGAGTCAGATATGAATCGATGTTTTGGCTGAGTTATATTGTCCTCGGTATTTGCCTTATACCCTGGGTATAAGTCAAGGTGATTATTGCACTTCATTACTTATCTTCGGTGATAAATTTTTGCGTCGACGGCATAAGTTTCTCCTCGCGCTGGCGTCAGCTATGTATGCCGCATTAGTTATAGAAATCCCACTTATATCGAGTCAGATCGCTGAAATAGCGAATTGTCGAGGCCGAGCAGAGGCCGAGTCGATGTAGTCAGCGAGTTGTCGAAGCCGATTGTGGTTACCAGTCATAGTCGTCGAGTCGCGATATCGCTGCCACAATCGACAGAGTAAAGTGTCGCAGTGATCGCCGCGTGTTATCAAGTAATATTTCTTGAAATGTAATGTGACGTTATCGCTGATCGCCATCACTTTAACGCTCGCTATACGATTTAATTTGGCTTAACATACATAAATGATAATGAAATTAAGCAACGACTTCGTATTAAGACCCTAGGTCAATAACATACGTAATTCACTTATCTATGTGACGCAATATCATCTACTTCGCACACCACGCGCGACGGAGCATAATTTCATTTCGAGATATATTCACTCAAGCTTCTCGCAGCCTACACCCTATTTGTTACTGTGGCATCACTGCTTAGGTTGACAAGTGAGGCGATGCTCCGTCTTCTGCTTGTTCTTGTTTTTGCTTTTGTCTAAGCGAAATGCAAGTATACTTTAACATCCTCATGTTGTCTTTTTATTTTGTCAAGTTGTAGTTTGTTGTCCTGTATAGTTGTTATTTCGGGGATTTTTGCTTCGTTGTATGTCGGTTATTTCACTCTGAGTTAGCGCCGACGCTTGGCTACATGCGGTTGCAATACCACGACGATTCTTTTTCTTAAAAGTATTTTCATCTCTGTCAGATATCATTGAGTCGCTTCAAAACAAAGTGTCTTTTTAAATTTGAGCTCATCCATCGACAGACTCGTGTCCACGATTGGGGACGCATTCACCCTCGCGCGCATTTACCCGCGCCGTTGGCAATTTTGGTATCGAGTTAAAAGTTTCATATTCTTCGCGGTCCGTGGTCAAGTATGCGTCTATCTGTCAGGTTCTTCGAGTTGTCCGCTGGAATCTTTCTGGGAGTCTAAGCTCCTTGTTTCGGCTTGGGAGACCGCCGGTGATGCCACCAAAAAGTGGGAGACGCTGCAGAGCGACCCGTGCTGCTGAGGCGCCTGTGGTGTACTCGAGGCTATTTCGTAGGTGTAGCCTAGAAAGCGGCCGACGCCGCCGTGGAGTCATGTGGGCGAAGCAAGCCTGAATGCTGAGCAACAGCCCGAGTACACTTCGATTTTCCAGCTGACTAAGTTGCTGGATGAAATGATGTCGAGAGGATTTTGCATATGCATGATGGTAGTCCAAATGAGTCGAGTTCAAAGTAAGTTTTTGACCGGTTCTAAGAGATCCCCCAAAGTTCCTTGAGCCGGGTTCACCGATTGACGCGATCGAAGTTTATTAGGAGATTGAGACCATTTTTGGAGCCCACGGGTATTTCAGGCTAGCAGGGTCAAGTTCGCCACTTCATGACTGCATGCAGTATGCCGCGACGTGGCTAACTAACGATCTCCACAACAGGACCAAGCGACTGGGACGCCAGCACCTGTTTCCTCAGAAAGAGAATTATCGTAATGAAAATCTACAATGGCCGCTAGTAGGATCCGATTTCTTGATGCACTGCAGTGATCTTAATGGCCGAGAGCAATGCAGAGTGCTTAGTTGAGTTATGCTTGCCCGTGATTCAAATTGCATAATCTGACCTATGAGCAGCAGGATTCACAGATTCAGATGGTTCGATACGAGATTCGCCACCATATATCCTCGATGACTTTCTACCCGCTTCCACGAGTCGGCGAACGCCGCACTCAGCAGATGGAATCATGAGCCTCGGTGCCGTGAGGGTCGGCAGGTACGGCTGCGAGGTAGTCAAGCACGGGCGGATCGCCTACCGAGGGTTCTGCAGAGACTTTCACCGACTCGCCCAAATTTCGTAGTCGCTTTCAAGGCACCTGCCTCGCCCGAGCTATTCTCGCAGCCTTTTCTTTTATCGGTATGGTCAAGTAGATCCTGGGTGACCCTCAGGCCACCGTGGTTCCGAGCGATATTCATGTTTCCGGGCCAGGCGACGGGCCATATAACGCAGAGTCAGTTTTATAGTAGACATTTGCTTCTCGATGTCGCCAGCCCGACACATACGGTAGATCGCCCCTCGTGATTCCAGAGCGGGCGAGTTTTAAAGACATCTTCACCAAAGACAGCTCATGGTATAGGCACCTGCGAGCAGGAGGATGATTTGGAGGCCACTTGTTGTGGTCGCTGAGCTGAAGAAATTGTAGCTGACGCTGCAGAGGCTGACAATGCTGCCATCAAAGAAAATCGATACCTTGTGGTCGTAATGTACTTTGGTTGCTATATGATACGTAGGCTGTGGTACTTTTTGATTCTGTAGTTTACTCATTCTTTTATTTCCCGTGGTTTTGATATTTTACCTTTTATGTCGGAGCTCATTTGTTCTTTAATATTATGACACTACTGGGAGTGTCGACGACGCTAGACATGTGATATGTAGATTGGCCCCTCAAGAGTGACCAATCTAATTGTTAGTCAAAGTGATCTACTTCCGCTTTGAATTGATAGATTTTGATCTTATTTCTCGGGAACGGATCGTCAAAGACATCACGCCAAAATCACCGCCACCGCAAGGAGATTATTATTTTGCTAGTCCGGTAAATTCGATGTCAAAGGCTTCGAGCAAGAGGGAAGATTTTGCCATCAAGTTTATTTCGCATTTATACTGTGGAAGTCACGTAAGAAGGTCAGACCGGGTATCCGGGCATGGTCGATCGGAGAGGAGAAAATGTTGTGAGGACGCGTAAGTTGTTCGTGGAGAGCCTGATGTTTTTCCTGGTGCGTGGAGCCATGTGCTTGGCCACTGCAGGTAGCTCGGAGTCAAGGACAGGTAGTTCCGGCACGCACCGATTTCTATTGCTGCATAGAATGCCCACAGAAAGCCGAGAAGTCACACTCAAATATAGAACTACTGGAGCAAGTGGCTCAATGTAATCGCAGTGTTTCTTCCGCAAGTACCCAATTTCATGAAAAAGAAAAAGATGGTACGCTGAGGTCATGATCGACTACAAAAAGTGAGCTTGGAATAAAGTGACCATCAAGAACCGCTATCCGTTGCCGAGGATGTATGATTTATTTGACCAATGGCGGCGAGTATTTTCGAAGATTGATCAGATCCGGTACTACCAACAGGATTGGCGAGGCTACATTTCTTCGATTCGTAATGGGCACTACGAAGCTTATGGTAAACTGCTCAAGTCAATTAAATCTTAATTTAAAGATTCATGGATTTAATGAACCACAAGCTTGGGGAGTTCCCGGATAAATATGTAGATTGTGTTTATTGACATATTTTGATCTACTCGAGTGACGCTGAGTGAGCAATTTAGTCCAAGGATTGTGTTTGAGACATTTGGCGCAAAGACCAATTGTACGCTAAGTTTAGCAAATGTGAATTCGCCGAGAAAGTACAGCCTTTTGGGCCATGTTATATCCGTGAAGCGTATTTGACCCTGCTGAGCAATTCTGAGAGACCTGAAAGTAATTTGAGACGAGGAGTTTCTGATAACGGAGGCTATCGAGATTTCTCGCTGACAAGCACTGGCGACCAAGCTGACTGTAGTGAGTTCCCTTTATTCGGGGATTGAGGAATGCGAGAGCGTTTCTCTCTAAGGAGTCAAGGCAAAGTTGACTACTACACCGGTTTAGCTTTACCATCCTGGATCTCAGGGTTTTAGATCTACAAAGGATGCCGCACTGTGGGTCGGGTGTCACGAGAAACGAGAGTGATTTCTTATGCCTCTGGCTACTGAGAACCACGGTAGAGAACTACCCCGACGCATGACCGGAGTCAGCGATTGTTTTTGGCGCCAAGCAAGTGGTGCATTACCAGACGTACATGTCGATTTTCATCGATCACAAAAAGTCCGCGCTCTACCACGCAGCAACTCCGACTCTGGTAAGTGCGCAGGAGATGGATGGAGTTTATCAAATACTATGATGCGACAATCGAATATCACTCCGAAAAGCTTTAACGTAGTAGCAGATGACCGAAATGGAAGCGGGAAAGTCATGGAGCTAAAAAGGTATGCAAGAAATTGAGCTGAAATGATATCGGGCAACAATGGGCGAAGTCAAGGTTGGCTTATGCGGCGTTCGAATTGCACTTTTGATCGTGATCTTTGAGCCAGCCATAGCATGAGGTTGCCAGTAAAACTGGCTATTAGGGAAGTAAAGAACGGGACAAAGCAGCATTTTATACTGACGGTGAAATGAGCTCCGAGGATGGACTACGAAGCGGTACCGTGATTCGGGAATGAGTCATGGAAAGCAGATTCTTGACGAGGCTCATAATGTTTATAACATGCATCCTCGGCACAGCATGCACAGGATTCGAGGTTGACTTTCCTCAAAATGGAAACGGCAGAGAAATTAAGAGTTCGTGGTCGAAATGTTTGGTTTGTCGCCAGCGGCAAGTGGTGCATAGACATCCCGTTGTGATCAAGGTAAACTCTTCCTATTCCCGAACGGACGGGAGAATATTACTATGACTTGTATTCAAGCTTCCTAGGTCGGCAAGAGGCGAAATGACGGGATCGGGGCTATCAGATAAAGCTGTCGAAGCCGCCTCATTTCTTACCTATTAGATCTACCAACGGAGCGTGCAGGTTAGCGAAGATGTACGCTGATCGACAGCGAGATCGCATGGGTCCCGTGTCGACTATTTCTGCATCAGCGACGCGAGATTCACCCTAGGATTCGGAGGGGTTTCAAGAGGCGCGTGACTGTAGAGAGTCGAGTACATTTTTCCATCCTTACGTATGGACAATCCGGGAGAGAACAATCCAAATTTTGGAGGATATGCTTTGGGCTCGTGTTCCGGAAGCCTTCTGCGAGACGACGAAGTCATTTAAGCATTTAGCCTTCAGATAACAAATGGCTTTCATGCTAGTATCCGTATTTGGCACCATTCGAGGCGCTAGGCTGGGCGAAAGTGTTCGACTCAAAATTACATGGAAACCTGGTTAATGAGAGGAAAATTTATGGTTCCAGTTAGTTAAGAGTTCTATGGAGAGGATCAAGTCTATACAAAGAAATCTCGAGGACAACAAGTAGTGACGCATGTAAGAAGTATGCCGATCGTCGCCGGGTGGACTCGTCTTCGTTGGACATCATGTGTTTTTGAGGATATCGCCAGCGGGGAAGCGGAGAATGCGCATTGGGAGGAAAGGAAAAGTCGAGTCCCTCAAGTATTTTAATCGCTTGAGATTCTCGTGAGAATGACCCGTAGCTTACCGCTTAGCGTCATCCGGAGTTGGACAAAATTCACAACGATTCCATGTGTCATTTGCTAGAAATTAAAGCGAACAAATGACTCGACGATACCGATCCTCACAAATTTTATTTTGTCAATAGTCTGTTGTCCAGATAGCTGTTATTTCTGGGATTTTTGATGTTGTACGCCGACATTTTGTGACTCGGAGTTATGTTGTAATGCATTGCTATTATGCCAAAGGAACACCACCTATAAATTTTTTCTCTTAAAAAGTATTTTGTCCGTCAGATAATTGCTTGTTGGAGATTGCTTCAAAGACAAGTGTCTTTTAAATTCGAGTCATCCATCACCCACACTGTCCTTGATTCGAATCATTCTAACTGTGACGCATTTACCCTGATCTGCCGTTACACTTCATGATCAAGCAGTTTGAGGGGAAAACTTGTCCTTAGTCAACCCGGGGAAGCGGCATAATAACGCATAAAATAACAAATGACTCGGTCTTCAGTGATTTCGCATTTATTCTAACCTCGCGCTGCATTTACCTCATACAGACGTTACACTTTGGCAATGCATCAAGAAGTGGAGGGGAAAATCCTTGCCCTTAGTCAACCCGTAAGGATATAATACTGACAAGATAACAAACCACTAAGGACAGAATGATATTACAAAACCAATGAAGGCAAGTATGAGAAAAAAAGTGACGACAATAACATGAGAAGATAACTAAAGATATAAAGTAGAAATTGGCGTTCAACCAAAACCAGAGAACATTTAGAAGATGAAGGAGAATTAAGTATTCTTACAAGGAGAAATTTAATTAGCTTTCAACAGATTAGTAAACATTAGACCAGCAAGACATCAAGATCACCTTGATGGCTTGTTCTCTAATATGACTTGGATTTAATTAATTTCCAAAAGTGAGAAGAGATAAAGGTATAAATACCTGTGGATTTTGCGGAACCTGGGATGGGAGAAACATATTGGGCTGATATGGGCCTGGTGCAGAATTACCATATCCCCTTCCATATGAAGCACCATATGACTGCTGCGGGTAATTGTTACCATAAAGACTGTTAGGTACACTAGGCTGCATTTGTGTAGATGCCGTTTCCTGATAATACTAAAATCTAAGTAAGAAATGAAAGTATCAACAATCAAGCATGTTATTAACTCGACAACACGGCGAACAAGTTACCGGGTAGTAATGCTGAGAGGTATTACTATCACCATAGCTTGTTTGATCAAGGCCATATGTGGGTGCTGGTTGATACGGAGAGTTGTCATAAGACAGAGAAGTCATAGTATCTTTGTCTGCTGCAGCAACGGTAATATTACCATCAATAATTTATTCAAAAGAAGATTCAAACAAAATAAAACCTAGCCATCAAAACTAGAACATAGTTAGAAGTTATAACATTTCTGTGAGAAACATTTCTGTGAGAATTTCCAATGAAGGTTGTAACGACCGCCTAGCGGTCGTTGGGAACTAAATCCATTATAAATCCAAACGTATATATCAACACCCAAACCTACGAGTCTAATATCTCGTGAGTAATCAACGCATTAACAATTGAAAATACCGAAAGTAAATAACACCCCATCATTATACGTTCCCCCCTCAAGGTACGCCCTGTCAGAAATCAAATCTGAAAGAATCCTCTCACCCATTGTTACAGTGCTCCCATTTCTAAACTAAGTTTTCCCAATCTAGCACTCTGCATTTTTTTAAATTTTAAAACGATATACGTGACGATACAAACTGCTATAGTAACAACTCTATCAATTTGGAACAAAGCGAATTTGTAGTAAATTGAAATTTAAGTGGATTATCAACAAATGTGACCTAATTCATTTATTCCCGCCGAACCGCTTACTGACGAGACCCCATCGGCACTCCCGGTCCACCTACCATACACGCACCGGCATCGTATCGCATCGAGACCCCATCGTGGACCTCAAGGTCTCGAAATGGCTCCATACGTGACTGCTCCATTTGTGTGAGACTTCCCCACGAGACTCTCGGTCTCAATGGTGGTCTGATCCCGTGACCAAATCCTCAAAACGCCTTCAACTTCAATACCTCCCGCCACTCAAGCCTTTCTAAATCACCGCCTTCAAGACTCTTAATTCTCAAGAAGAAGACTCCTCTCTCGAGGTACTCGCCCGGCGTTAATCAGTCGAACACACTCCCTAGCCTCCCTCGTTTTACAACCTTTGTAAACATATCGGCGAAGATTTCGATCTCCTAGAATCTTGTCAAGCTTCTCAGACCCATTCTCCAATACCAAACGTATTTAAAAATGGAACTCACCCTACGCTGGCTTTGTCCTCGCATTTGAACACTCTGGATTTTAGCCGATAAACACGATTCGGGCTTCTTTCAAGAAAGCCTCCGCAAACTTATCATCTCTTCACGGCTCCGCCTATAGCAACATACTCCCTCACAACTAGACAAATGCTTACTATCAAGTTGCACCGGGATTCCAGCCTAATAGCAAGACTCCCAAACGTGAATAATACATATCCACTAGCAGACTCCTCCTACTATCAACATCACCACACCGTTATCAAGATCTTACATATCCCACTAACCCCGCACTAGATTTACTTTAAACATAAGGATTTTTAACACTAGCATTCAGTATCTCAAAATCCACTTCATGCCTTCCCAACGCTCTTTCCTCGGGTTACATATATCTACCGACAACCTCTACAAAGATGTGCAATATCGGAAGCCCAGCTAAGACTTTTCATAATACATAAGACTACCTTAATCGTAGGCTATAAGGCACCTTATCCATACTCCAAATCATCTTCGCCTCGTGTGAATGTCAGATCGATAATTGAAAATGAGCAACAATCTGGCAATTCTATGTGCTTGCATCCAAAGACGTCAATCGTTGATTACCCCTTCAGTATGCTTCATACAATCCCTGCAGAATCCCGACCGGGACATTCTCATCCCTGCACTCGGGCTTTCTGCCTCACCTGTGCCTTTCATCGCAAATCCCACCGACAACTCTTCTCTCAACATGTTCACCTTTGCAAATCGCCCAATAATCAACATCATATCATCAACATGTTAAGCAAGCATAACATAATCTCTTTTGAAACTTCCTTTATGTAAATGTTGTTGGTCGTCTCACAACTACAAACTTCAACCTTTGATAAAGTTATCAAATGTAATATTCCATCCGCCGGAGCTGCTTCAAGCCGCAAGCTCTTCCTTCCGGGTTTGCACTAAATCTCTTTCCCTTTAACCTCAAAGCCTCGAGGTTGCTTCATTTAATAACTCTTCATCTAGATTACCATGTGAAACTCGCTTACATCCATCTCACGGGCGCCAAGCAGATCATCTTCGCTACCAATCCTGCACGCCTGGACACACATGTTCTCTAATGCAGTGAGAATATTTCGCCAGTAGCCAATTACTTCCCTCTCATTGAATCCCTTGACAACCAAACGCAGCTTTGTAGCCGCTTGCTACCATCCCTGCTCCTCCCTTGGATTCGCACTCCATTTATTCCGCAATATTCTTCTCCGGCTTCCCGGGGCGGTCTTACTAACTCCCACGCCATGCTTATCAATGACTCCATCCTCTTCTCATCGCTAACTCCCACTTCGACGCTTCATATTTTTAACTAATTTCTATGACCTAGTACATGCAAAAAGCGGCATCTAGCTTGGAATCAGCATTTCATATTTCTTTCAAAATCGACGCTAGAAACAAAAAGACAGATGTTTTTAAGTTCTCTTTTCACAAAATAGAGCATAAAATAATTGTTTTCCCATGTTCTGTAAACATCACAGCTGGCTAAGTATGTTAAATAAATGTAACCACTTGCATTTTATTTCTTTGCCACCAAACAAAAAAGAGTTATTTTTCCTTTAGAAAAATTACAAAGTGGTTACCGAAAGGATAGCTACATATCTTTCAAACATAAATGAGTTTTACAAAAAGAAAAAATTTGAGAAGCTAACTATTGAATTATCCATGTTGATAACAAGGATCCATTACTAAACTATTGGAGGAACCATTATATCCTTAATATACAACTTCACTCATTTTAGTAAAGAAATATTATCGTCTCATATTTTAAAGAATTGTATCATTAATATCATACCTTTAGTATGCCCTACGAATTCTCTCTAACTGGAGACACATTATATTCCTATATCCTTAGCCAATTCGCAATAAGAAGCTGGACCCATTAAAATGATTGATAGGCAGTCCTTTAGAAAGCACTATGCGAGCAAGCTGCTAATTTCTAAGAGCAGGAGAATTATCATCGCCTGAAGCAACTATCAGCTGTGTGGACAACATCTGGTTCCACTGTAGAACGGAGCAAGGCCTTCTAGTAGAATCTGGTGAAGTTTAACATTGAGTGGATACGTTTTTGGTTTCATTCATCAAATGTTAGGGATGGAAATTATAGCTTGAAATTATTGTTCAAAACCATATCACAAAGTTGGGTGACATTTACCTTATAACTGGCTTTTGCTTCTTTTAAATCCCAAACAGCTAAAAACAGACGGAGTTCCAATTATTCAACAGAAGAGAGAAAAAGAAAATCCATGTAAGTAAAATGCTTCATCAATCACCTGTAGTTCCATTGAATGACGTGACGCCAAAATGTTTTTCTACCTTGCTATTCCATGATAAAAAGAGATTTCACACCTTTGTGTTGCTGATCCTCACCTGCAAGGAAAATATATCAAGTTGTACTTGCTATTTGAGGCTATCAACAATTATTGACCATCCAAAATACACTTGAAGAAACATTTTCTCCATTCAAACATCTCAAATAGAGACAGATTGTACTAGAGTCCCAAAGTAATAGAAGCGCTTAGCAGCCTTTTACTTGTTGAACACAACATACATGGATAGGAGAATTCCATAAGAAGCATGGAATAAGAATCATGGAATAAGAATCATCATAATACAATTTATGAATTTCATTCAATTCTATTTATGACATCATTACCAATTGATTGGTAATCATGAGTTGTGAACCACAACAGGAATGTGGAGCTCATAATCGCTCTAGGCTAACTTTTTTTGTTTCAAAATATTTGTCATTCTAGTACGTAAAATTGTATTTTTACATTTCCAATGTAATTTTTCTTTCATGATATTGTCAACCAACCAAATGCATAGCTTCAAATAAAATGTTATTCTTTACATTTTCAACGATTTTTTACTATTTTTGCTTCTTTAATCTAAGCAAGAACGACTGTGAATCTAATAAAAAAACGATGAGTATAACGTTAAGACTTTTGAATAGCCTCTTTCATACTACTAGATACCTAATGTCCCTTCGGTATGTGAACTTTAATTAAGAGTGCCATGTAGGAACACTTTAGTATAGATGAAAACTGCAATAGCCAACACCAAATCAATAGAGCGTACACTGAAGAAAACAATAAATTTAAATGAAGAATTGAACAAGAGCAAAGATGTAGAGAAATATCCAAATCTGCTGAAACTTATTAAAAATAATCCTTGATAGACTACAAGTAGCACTATAAAGTAATTTTATGAGGAGAGGGAAATGGGTTGTTCTGCTTGGTTTTGGGATATCCTATATACAAATTTCTACCTTCATCAGCCCCCCGGATGCCAGGAGGTGTTTGAGTCTGTGCACAAACCCAATCCATTTAACCTCACCAAAAAGATCCCAGATCATTCATTATATCATTGTCGGATCCACAAGAATTTAAAAGGATTATCAAGACAAAAACAAGAACTTACTGTCTCTTGTGTCTTGAAGTGCCTGATTAATGCATTTTCATTAGCTGAAGAGCTGGAATAAAAAGAAGATGCAAAAGTTAAAGCAGTCAATCCCAAGGTTAAAAGTTACATCAGAATGCCAAAATGCTTCTAGCAATAAAGAATAGTTGAACTCTTAGACATTACAACCACATTACTGACTCAAAAATCGCTTTGTTACTATCACCGAGGCTAAATTCAAGGAAAAATACCAACTGCTCTGGCCTGTATTTCAATCCCTTTAATGAAATGATGAGAGATATTAGGTAAACCTCAACCCATTATTTATCTTAACAGAGAAATAGACCTATAGCCCCACCATTACCCTTTTAACAGGAGGAATGAAAGACTTACAAATATACTCCATAATCTATTAATTTAGCCAAACCAACAAGGCCAGAGAAAATTAAGCTCAACCCGCATTTAAGATCCATCATGTTAGCAATATACCATAGAATATATGGCATCAACAAGTGATTCACCCATTGACTATAACCAAAGTAATCTCTGGTAGGCTGAAAAATTCAGAATGTTTTAGATAGCTGTTCTTAAATATGTTAACTAAAAAAGACAAATCACCTAAATTTCAAAACCATATTACCACCTCTATCTCTTAAAAAAGATTGTCCTTTAATAAATGGTCAAATTAACAAACTTTATACCTTTAATTAACAAATCAGAATTTGATATGAATCGAATATCATGGTATTTGTAAAGTCGATTAGAAACACAAGCATTTCAAATATTTTTCACCAAATATTATACAACACATAGAAAAAATACTTGAGTTCAAAATTTGTAAGCAAACCACTAAAATTCAAAACCAATAGACAATCTTTCAAATGTAGGATCGATAAACAATCAAATGGATGGCCTACAAATCTCAAGGTCAGGAATTACGATATCAAATCTCAAGATTCCATAGACCATGCAGATTCAAGAAGATGGTGCGCGTTAACAAATATGAAATGATAAAAATAACTACAACTAACGAACGCAAATTTCAAACACAATCAACAACCATTTGAATGGTCTTTAAACTAATGTCAAAGTTACTATTCAAATTCATGTTTAACCAATATTCAAATTCTTGGGATGATACAAAGTATCATGATATTTTGACAATGGTTAGCTGACAATATTACTCCAATTTATATCACTAGTGAATGGACCAAATCGAACTGTAATGATGTTTCACGCATGCTCAATGCGTAAGTTAGAGTTTATAGTGAATTGACGATTGTACTTTACGGCTCAAGTGGCGAGTGAACATTTCTGCGACATTGCAGGTTGATATTTTCAGCCACAATCTGTTCCTGTTATTAGCTTAATGTATTATATACTTCTCATTTACGCTATTGGAATTGAGTTGATCCAGAAATGCCTTTCGCTAAAGGAATCGTTTTCCGGCGGTCGAGCGGATCTTGATAAAGGAATTGCTAGAGCCCTTCCAGCGGTTGTGAGTGAGTGTTCGATAAGGAATCGCCTCGCGGTCGAGCATTCTTGGATAAAGGAATCGCCAGATGTAATAACCTGCTATTTAAAAAAATTAAATTTACCATGCTTTTAATTCACCCTACAGATAAATAACTTACGATAATATTATTTCAAAATTTTTTAGTCAATACATTATAAATTTAAGTAGCTTTTGCCACTAATATTTTGTCTTGGACCTGTGGTTCGCGAGATTTAAGACGATGTCGAGAATTAACCGAAACCAACTTTTAATTTAGTTTTTTAAATATCTAACTGCCTTATCTTCCACATCATCATTTTTGAGCTCATCTTCTTCCTTTTTTCCCTCAGGCCGAGATTGCCCCCACCTTAAAAAATTTCATTTTCCATTTCTCTTCGACGGGCTGGGCCAAACCGCATCGCTTTGTATCATCGTTTTCCCCATCATTCTCTCGAGTTAAGGCATGAAAGTTCAAGTCTTTTGAGATATTTTCGAAGCTTTACACGGTTGACTTTTTCCATAATTCAATTTTACGAATCTTGGGCCGAGCATGTTCTGCGATTTATATGTTGACACTGCGATGTATGCCGTTTTATGACGCATACGTTGACTTTTAGATTTTCAGTTGACTTTTGGGTGATATTTTTCTAAGCATTTTAAATGCGTAGAGGTTATGTCAGACCTTATTATAGTTATTATGATATTAAATTGGTGATTTAAAATTGATTAAAGGCAAGCTAGTCAAAAAGTGTTAATTCCAAGTCGAGTTATAAATTGATATTTCGGAGATGTTGTTAATTACACCCGCCGATTAACTAGAATGACTTATGTTGAATCGTAATGATGAAAGGATAAGATGGAATTTTAGCTGATCGATTGGTCAAGGTCTGGCCGGATTATAATCAAGAAGGTCCGCATGTTAGAATCGCTTGAAAATGGGCTTCCCCAAGAAATACATGTATCTCTGTAACGCCAGATAAGAAGAGGCCTCGATTATAATTTCTCGGTGTTGTTCAAGGCCACCGGGAAAATGGCGAAGCATCAGATTGTGTTCAAGTGAGGTTTTCAGGGTACTAAAGACAAAGTAAAGATTTCTTATCTCACGGGTGTTACTTTAATGCATTTCTACTTTTAAATTGTGTTAAATACGTTATCGTTGAGCATGACATGGAGAATGATATGCATGTTATTATGATATGATTATGTCAAAATGATATACATTTATCGCTAAGCATGACATACGGTAACGACATACGTGTAATTGTTATACTCCATTACGTGATTATATTCCTCGCGGGCGCCGCCAAGACGGCTGGCGTAGTTAGCAAATAACTCCCAACTTATATTTCGATTGCCTTGCTTCAAGGACAGGAGCTCACTTACTATCATGAGATGCTTAGTCAAGGTTTGGATATTGTCAGAGCAGAGTAGCCGGTTATCGGTAGGTGATGGTTGTGAGTTATGTATGACTCTGGGAGGCTACTCGAGTATCAGATTTGACCTATGTCGAGATGATTGTGGATAGCGACTTCCTTAAGTGTGATATGCGATTTATACGTGCCTTTATACTTAGTGTATAAGGCGGTGTGCCTATACTTAGTGTATAAGAGCGGTGCCTTATACTTAGTGTATAAGCAGCGTGTGCCTCAGGCCTCTAGTGTAATGAGCGACAGGCCTTACACTTTGTGTATAAGCGTGCCTTATACTTTGTGTGTATAAGCTGCGCTTGGCCTTATACCGCGGTATAAGCGCGGGTGATTATTGATTAGTCCATTCCCCGCAGTAGACGGATCGGGAGTATACGCATTGAGGTCGGGTATACGTGTGTGTATACGGTGAGATGTGAGTATTTACTTAATTAGAGTTTTAGTCGTGGTCGAAGGCCCATTGATTTCTTTTCTCGAATCGCTGGCCACAAAACCTTCTATTATATCCGTATGTATTATGTCCGAGACTTCCTCAGGAATTATGTCGTATGACCTTAGTAGTCCTTGGATATATGTATTTTATTCATATTTGACTATTATATTATTGATCGACCTCGTCTGCATTGCAAGCTCACCCCCGTTAAGCTTTCTCACTAAGCCTCGGCTTACACCCCTTTCGTGATCAGCATTTCATTTGTGCCAGTCGACAAAGCGGAATCAGCCAAAGAGACTGCTTGAGAGTTTTGTCTGAAAGCGGCTAAAGAAGATCGGGGCGGCAGAGGATCCTCACAACCGATTTTGACGTGTCATTAACCGCTTGATTGTCAGATTTTTCCTTTGAAACTTTAGCCTGTCGGCCGTTGTCATTTTGTATTCGTGGATACAAAGATCATCTATTGTAGCTCTTGCCGGCATTACTTATTTTTGGGATATGCCAGAGTATATATATGGGTTTGTCGCTTCGATATCGCCCGATGGATTATAAATTTTAAAATCAAGCTTGGATGCGAAACTTAATTGTGATTTTGATGAAACGAATAAACTGGAAGTCGCCCACGGCCAAGATTTCGCTAAGCCTGATTTACGATTATTTTAAAGCCGATTCTCAAAGCGGTCGCTACAAGATTTCCGCTGTCACAGGATCTATCAGACGACCACCCAGTCGGCCGCCCGAGGTGAAAGTCATTATAATCCGAACACCGTAGTCACCATACCGACGGACGACTCGCTTTAAAGTACAATTCGCTTACATCCAAAAAATGGTTTTCATCAATATTCTCAAAATAATCACAGCTTTTAAAATTTTACAATCCATCGTGATATCTAAAACAACCAACACCATATATATACAAATATATCCCAAATAAACAAGAATGCCGGCAAAGTGCTACAAAAGAGAGTAAGCATCAGATTCAATACAAATGAAACCTCGCCGACAAGAAAGCCTGAAAAGGAAATACAACAATCAAAAATCGGTTGACAACAGATCAAATGAGACTGCTGAGATCCTCACCACCCGATTTCAACTAGCTACTGAAAATCTTCCAACAAATTGCTCAATCAACACAACCTCGGCACAAATGAAATGTCAGTCTAAAGTTAAAAGGAAGCCGCGAAGCTTAGTGAAAACTTTAACACAGGGGAAACTTAAACTACACGGAACGAGATACCAATTATTATAATAGTCAAATATGAACAAGACATCCCAAACTACCTAAATAAGGTTATACAACATAATTCCAAAGAAAGTCTCGACATCACATATGGAGATGGTAATAGAAAGTTTCCAAGAAAAGACACAATCACCCGTAAAGAACTCAAGAAACTCAACAACCTAGTCATCAAACCATCTATCTCTCATATCCCAACCTAATTATACCAACCTCTAACGCCAAGATAGCTTCAATCCGCCTAGCCCGTTAGGAATGGACTAATCGATAATCACACCGTAGCTTATACCGAAGTATAAGGCTGAATCATTCTATACCGAGTATAAGGCCGAACCGCACTTATATACACAAAGTATAAGACCAACCGCATTTATACACAAAGTATAAGGCAAACCGCACTTATACACTAAGTATAAGGCACACCGCACTTATACACTAAGTATAAGGCACACCGCACTTATACACTAAGTATAAGGCCAATAGCGTCACATATCCTGCAAGGAAGGAGAGTCACCTAACCCCTAATCATCCCAACTATGGTCAACTCGATACTCAAATCACCTCAAAGTCACGCATAACTCCAACCAACTAGTTTACTCCCAAACACATAGCTAATACGCCTAAAACATCCCACACCCAGAATCAATCTCAAATCACCGACAAGGCCACGCATTATATGAAAAGTGCCTATTACACACAGAATACACATCAAAGTTTACAAGGCCACGTAAATCGAATATAAGTCGGGAGTTCAAGCTATTACTTACCTCACAATCTTCAACGCCGCAGTATTATAATCACATAATCATATCATGGCTCACAAATGAATCACACATAATCGTACAACCATTGGCATGTATACCATCCTCATATAATCAAGGCCCACATAATAATACTACAAGAACATGTATACTATCTACACATAATCATACTACTAATGGCTAATGCTTCACACAATTTAAAGTAAGTACGTAGTAACACCCGCAGATAAGTACTCACCTCCGTTAGCTACTACAAAAACCTTCGCGAACACAATCACGGACCGCTCTTCCACGATCAACGCCTAACAAACACCTTAAAATATAATCGCACCTTACTACTATACTCCGCTCTAAGACACTACAAAGTCTTGGGTGGAACTATTTCTAAACGGTTCAATATGACGGATAAAACAACGAATTAATAATCCCTGCCGGATACAACCCAATCGGTTCTAAAATTCCACCTATCACTACATTAACATTTCATATCAAATTATGTCATTATATTTAACCAAGTCCATAATTAAATCTTCTATACTCCAAAATATCAATTATAACTCAACTTACAATCGTGACTTTTTCAACCTAACTCCTTAATCAATTTTAAATCACCATTTTAACTCACACAACTACAAAGTCCCACTAAACTCCCTACACATTTAAAGTCTTAGAAAAATATCAACCAAGAAAGTCAACTAAACCTAGAAAAGTCAACCCAACCATAACATCCCTCAAACAACCTCTAAATCATGAATTAATCACTTATATACATCATGAACTCCATAAACTTAGAATCATCATAAAATCGAAGTTATAAATAAAGTCAACCTAAATTCAACCCAAGAATCAACTAAAACTCTACTCTTAGCTCAAATTTGTGGAGCATGACGGGAAGCCTTACTAATCAATTGAGGATTCATTAGCAACAAAGTGAAGAAACGGAAGAAAAATTCTAGTTTTGAGCTCGCTACTAAGTCTCGGCCGAACGCAAAGAATGGATTGAAAGATTTGTGATATTGCGATTTATAAGTGATTTAAGGACAGTAGACTTAACACTTAAGTCTTAAGAAAATCGCATAGAGTTTTGGTGGTTAAATCGTTTAATCGAGTTATCGAACGATCGAATCCATCTAACTTAACTCGAATTATCTCCGGCTACTACTACTAAATTATAAATGTAATTCGCTCAAATAAATTTACTTAATTAATATTATTATCTAAATTAACCGAACGGGTTATAACAATCTACCCTCCTAATGAAATTTCAACCTTGGAAATTTGACAACCCCAAACAAACTGCTAACATATATAATAACACAAATCAAATAGCATACAAAATAAAAGCAATACTAACTCACATCCTCAAAAAGCCGGGGGTAACGTTCCTCATCTCATCCTTACGCTCCCAAGTCGCCTCCTACACCGATTCCTCTACGTGACTTCGACTCAAGGCCACCACCTTACCCCCTCAAAACCTCTTCCGGTCCCAAATTCCCCAATCAGTCTTTCCTCAAACGTGAGGTCCCTCCTGCCTCCACCGGCAAGTGAAATTTAAGAATGCGACTGGCTGCGGATATACTTCCTCAAATGTGATACATGGAACACATTATAATCCTATCTAAACCTCGAGGCAACGCCAACCCGATGCCCACGGAGCCAACTCTCCCAAGGATCTCAAATGGTCCAATATAACGAGGACTCAACTTCCCTTTCCTCCTAAATCGCATCACTCCCTTCCACGGGGATACCCTCAGGAACACACGGTCGCCGACCTCAAACGACAAGTCTACTCTGCGATGATCCTATATTTCTTTATTATCACTTCCCTCGTATCGGGCTTTGCTATCGAGCCTCCATTTTACCCTGCTTAAGTCCACTTTCAAGGCGGATTTACCTGTGCTCGGGTTGTGTTTTTCCTACCATTGCCTTATCCAAATGCTCGCTTTTCCTACCTAATCGATATCAAATGGGTTTGGCTTTTTCTCAAATTAGTTGTCATTTACAATTAATAAATGGGCCAAACCTGGGGTCATTTTGGAGTCGAGATCTGATGGCCATCAAATGGATCGCCTCTCGCCGTAAACTTAGGCGACCTTTTAGATCGTCAGCGATTGAAACTTGTCGCTAGTTGGCGTCAGCCGCAATTCGAGCTAACATGTTCTCGCAATTAGCACGGCAATGACTTTTCCGCGGGCTAACGCGCTGAAGCTGATTTCCGAGACTCAACTTCGGGGCTGAAGTTGATTTTTTAGTCAACGCTCGCCTATCATCCCATCCTTGATCCTCGAGAATCTTGCTTCAGATTGTTCCTGCGAGGCGCACAGTTTCTACCGAGTAACTAGTGTTAACCTTCTTCATCTTATAAACGGGGCGTAGAAATCTTTCGATCCTTGCAATGATGAAATAAGAATTTATAGTTACCATATCACGACGGGCCTTCAATGATGTCATCTAAAGATTTGCCTCGGTCCAAATAGAACTCAGGAACAAAAGTGAGGCGCACCACATTAACACCTCCGACGCCCAACATTAGTATATACCTAATAGGCATTTAGAAATTATATTATGGATTGAAGACCATACCTAGTACTAAACCCTTTTATGGAGCGAAGAGAGCGATCTCCTTCATGCTTGGGCGAGCAACGTAATAATAGGAGAAAAATATACCTTTCCTTCAAACTTCATATCTTCTTTCAATACTTATCGGATTTATACGATCTCGGGTATCTATGTAAAAGCTCCTCCGTATAAAGTTTCTAATGATCCATAATTTGCACCTGGATTCTATAGGATTCTGACCCAAAACGGAGGTTGTTTAGGCTGGGTTCATACTAGTATTTTCATGTTACATCATTGCCCATTCTCAAATCATGCTGCTTTTGTATCAGAAAAGGCCCACTGGTTAAAATGTACGGAAGTTAGTTGTCATGGATGAAATTCAGATGATGGTAGACCCATCACGAGGCTATGACGGACCGTAGCGCCTATTTGGTCTCAAGGCTGACGAATACATGTTTGTGGTGATCCGAGTGTCTTCGATATAGTTAGGGAAGATTGTCTTCGATACTAAGCAACTGGGTCGAAAGCAACACTATGACAGATTTAAGCCTTTTATCATTGAGCCCAAGACCCTTTGGGTGATCATAAAATGTGAAATCGAGATTGTGTCAGATTCTCATGAGGGAAATATTTGAAGCCAAATTAGCAATCAGAAATTTACAAAAACACCTATTTGTAACGCTTCCCCGCGATCACACTTTCGTGTCTGACGCAATGAGTGTTCAACCCGCAGGACTTTGACAGATCCGGAATTTTCCACACACGCTTAGACGAAGAAGTTGTAGAGCGACTGCAACTCTTTACCCCTGTGAGGAAAATATCCACAAGATTGATAAAGTCGTAGAGAGTCCGGGTAGCTTATCAAAAAGTCTCAGAGTCGCGAAATTCATTAGATTATCAGAACAGATATTCTCACGGATTGTGAATTATCAATTGGCTGCCCGAACGGATTTGAAACAAAGAAGCCGTTGTAGACACAAACATGTCTTGCTCATGAGTCAATTCATGAATCACAACGAAACCCATCTAACCAACAGTTAGCGAATCAATATCCTAAAGATATTGGTGCGTAGTATACAAAAGACGGGTAAATTGTTAAACTCAATAAAGAATGAGAAAGGACGACATAAATTGCTCAAGTATACACGTAGTTATACACGCCGACATCGCCGGTAGTAAAGGAAAGTTCCACGATCGAACTCAAATAACTACGAGAGGCGCCTATTGCTACCAAGAAGACTCCTACGCAGTGCCACAGAACTCGTGTTGATCCAGCCCACACCAAATTACAACAAAGAGTTCGCAGACATCAAAAGACGACGTAAAGCATCTATGCCAACCATTACCCAAAAGGAAAGAACGCAAACAAAAATGTCGCTTCACCGATCACTTGACGCTGTCCGCTACTATGTTTCATCCTACCACAGCCACCCATTTTAACTAAGACCGGCGACCGAATAAGACTTCTATGATTTTGGCCAAGATGACAATCACATCCAATAATCCTGATATTTATGCAAAGGCATTCTCCAACAGTTTGTCCGATCGCGCCTTAGATTGGTACATGGCCTTGCCCCTCAACTCCATCGATTCATACCAACAAACTACAAATGCTTTTATAGCGAAATTTGGGTCCGCTATATTAAAGCCATTCAGCATTTAAAGAGCCAATGGTATACAACGGGTGGCCTAATGAAACCTTGAAAGCTACCATAAGCTACAACGACATTTTGCTCACTATTCCCTGCCGATAATAAAGTGGCATATATGGCATTTTACCGTGGTTTCGCCATGGAAAACTCGCAAGGCCTGGGTTCTTTAAACTCCGTTTATCAAAGGATGAACTTATAGCGAGTCCACAATATAAGCCGAGTTGGGAAGAATTAAAAAGTAAGGAATCCAAACCAAAAGACCTTAGGGACTCGCTGAGAAAAAGAGGCGCCTAAGCCGCTGCTAAAAACACCGTCTGACCGACTAGACAGTAGCAAAGTTCGAAAAGAAATTTTGAACCGACGCTAATAAAGGCCTCGGTGCAATGCACAAGAAAGCCTCCTAACGCGGGTTTCACCCCACTACGGGTTTCAATAGCGGAGGCCTGCCTGTGATAGAAGAGAAAAGTCTACTCCCTGCCCAACAAGGATGCAGGCTGGCACTGTGCAGTGGCGACGTAACGCAGCACGTTGAATATCACCGCGAAGATGCCTCATGACACAAATGAATGTAGGTCTTGATGTCAAATAGAAAGTGATAAAAGAGATACTCAAGGAGTTCATGGTTGTGGTACTCACGAGATACTAACGCCAAAATCAAGTGAGCCCACCGCCGCCACAAGTAAAGCTTGAACCCGCTGAATTGCCTAGGCTCACGGGTCGGATTGATACCATTTCCGGAGGTATTGGGCAGGGGAGGGACTCTGATAATCGGCAGGAAAGCTTCATGCAAGGGGCGTATATATTCAATCAACCAAGCCCCTCAATTGCGTAACGAACCCATCGCCTTTTCGGACGCATGAAGTCAGGAATTGAAATAATGCATCGACGACTCCAATAGTCATAGCCCCAATAATTGCAAATTTCACGGTAGAACGGATGCTTGTGGACACAAGGACTTTCGTGGATATTATGTATATCAAGACTCTGACAAACTACAACCTCTAAGGAGCATCATCCAAATCAGCCGCCCACACCATTAATCGTGCTTCAATCGTCACTCTATAAATGCGATGGGCGCGCTTCTCGACTTCACAAAGGGGTTCGTGATCGCGGCACTACACTAGAGGACATAATTCATTTATTGTGATATCAAGGGACCAATCATACAATAGTCTGGGTCAGATCTTAACGGCTTGGTGGCGATAGCTTCGCCAGCTCATCTCAAATGAAGTTCTCGAGCCCCTGGGGCATAGGAGATTTCTAAGGACCAAAAGAGGGCCGTAAGATGCTACTGCATTTCTTCGCGGCTCAAAACAAAAGTGCTCAAATGACCGTGTTAAGCCGGATTCGGGAAAATCACATTGAGATAAACTCTACCAAGGCCGGTAGCCAGGCGTTAAGTGAGAGGATAACTCGGCCTGTGAAAGTGGAAAGCGAAAGAAAGCCACGCCATACGGTGAGGCGATCGATCCTTTAGGAAGCGAATAATGAAATAACCTTTAGAATCGCCTTTAAATCGGATCAAGAACATCAAAAAAATTGATCGCACAAGTGGGAGTTCAAGATTTGTTCTACTGTGGACCGAGGACATGCCGTGAGTAGATCCGGTGGTCGCTTCTTCACAAGTTGCATATTAACGGTGAAAGCAATATCGCCACGTGGGGAAGCTTAAAGCTTACTCGCGCGAGCTATACGGGAGTTAAAATTCTGGCTGGGCGGTTAACGCGGGCAAGGCCGGGTCAAAAACCCAACGTAAATGGCGAACGTAAAAGTGATTTTACCAACCAATAAAGCGTGTCCGTAGGATTTATATCCGCCGCCTCAAGGTTGGGACGCCGTCGACGGAGTTGCCGGCCAGCGAAGCCTTCACTTCCCTCGACGCCTCCTGGGTACCATCGATCCGCACGGCACCCGGGCATTTAAGAAAAGATCGCTTTTATCACCAAATACGGACTATACCGCCGCGGGTTACGCCATCTCGATTGAAAAGCCGCTGGGCCACTTTACGAAGAACGCTAAATCAAATCTGGAGAGCAAATCGGACTAAATATGGAAATATACGTGGATGATATATCGTCAAGAGCAAGCGAGAAATTAACACCTATCAATCTAGAAAACCTTCGCCGACTGTGTCATAAGTAAATTTTGAGAATGCCTTTCGGAGTAGTTCTAAAAATTTCTAGATATACACTGCCTGTATGTATCAACTCAACCCCTCGAGGCTAAAATCGGAAAGGCCCTCGAAATCTGGGCGCACTTAACAAGCAGTATACAAAAATTGATCGGGCGTTTGGCCGCTTAAATCGTTTACATAAGTCGTGGAAAAGAAATTCTACCCTTCTTTCTGAACTTATGCTCATGTCCAAAGAAAAATTTATACGGGATTTAGACGAAAGAGGCATTCAACAACAAGAGGTATTTCCGTTCTCCTAATCGTTGTCGCGAATTCGGTGCCAAAGGGAATGTACAACTATATATCGCTATCTCTCGGACAAGCGGCCGCTAGCCAAGGGCCGTAAGAAAGTGAACATCGGGTCTGTGAGGCCCATATTATGCCTACCCATGCCTCTGTGAGACGCGAAAGATACCTCATCATCGACAAAGCGCGGTCTGCAAAGAATCGCCTCGCCAGAAAGCCGAAAGCCTACTTCGGTGCAGTCCTACCCGGTTCGTTGTAATTGACCAAATCTTTAAGCGGGCGCAACTGGGCCCCGCCTTATCTAAAGCGGCCGACAACCCGTAGTCTCTCGAGTCGAAAGAAGCTAAATATCGTATGTACCTGTAATCAAAGATCAAAGCCACAAGCACGGGGCGGATTTCATAATCGAGTGCACCGGCCCGAACCCGCAGCATTCAAGGATCCGACACTGCAGGCCCACTGCCAAACCCAAGCGGACCTTATTCACGGGCTCGCAACAATCGTGAGCGGGCAGGAGTCGGCCTCTACGAATCCTCAATTTCCCTCCAGGTTGCTTTGAACAGGGCTGGTGGTGCTCATGTAATGTACAGGTAAGACACCAATTTTGATTGTGATTGAATGTATAGATAAGCTTTATAATATGTAACAAAAAATATTTTCTGTAATAAACTTCTATTTTAGGAGTGCCTGATTATGCCAATTTCAACATGAAACTTTTGTTGATTATTTCAGTACCAAGTCTATGAGAAATGATGGAGGTTACGAAGCCATACAAAATGCTATTGCAAAGTTTGGAATGAGGCTTGAAGAGTGTGTTGCTGCTTATGGAGAGGCCAGCTAGAATCATGGAAAGTTTGATGTTTCTAATTTCAACACTTCCGAAGTTCCGAAGCACAGGTAAATTGCTTATAAGACACAACGTTATTCCTCTCAAGTCTCAACAGATGAATGTGGCTTTTGATTTGCCGTACCTGGATATATCAACCATATTGTTTTCATGCTACCAACATGTTTCACCCTCTATTGAAAGATTAATAATGATGTTATGTTTGTTGTACCTCTAAGAACCATTACCTCCCTGCCTGCCTAGAGAACAAATATCTTGTTTCCTTTCTGTTTTTAGTTCTGGTTCTTTTTCCTTGTGGCAAGAGGCTTTTGCTGCCATTTCGTTTTGGTTGCAACTAAAAGGAACAATTATAGGAGTGCCTGATTATGCCAATTTCAACATGAAACTTAATGTTGTCACCCCTATGATTGCAACTAAAAGGAACAATTATATGATTCTTAATGCCCTTCTTTTCAAAGGGTGTTGCAGTCTGTGGTGCATATGTTACTGTCAGACGGAGATGCTGAGAAAGAAGGTAATCAGTAGATAGAGGACATGAAGCATGCTTCAAACATGGATCCATATGTTGTCACCCCTATGATTGCTGGAAGCCTTGAGGATGGGTCATTTGTACCAAAAATAGGACATTCTTGAGGAAATTTCTTTGATATACGGAGTACAAAATTTTCGAGGACTGTATACATTCAACTGAACCATCTTTTGTTGTATCTTAGTATTTTGGGTTGTAACATACTTTCCATCGAGAATTTGGCTAGTTAACTTTCTTGATGGTGGCTTCTTTCATATGATAATCTTTACATGTTGACGGACTGTGGTGCTATTTATTTAGTGATACAGTAATACTTGCCCATCCTGTAGAAGTACAATCCAGCGCGCATTTGTGTACGTTATAAAGTATTTAGAAATGGTTTTCATATTGCATTTGGACTCTGAAATTCTTCAAATCTGTAACTTCTTGAGCAGATGTTAACCAACTGCACACCCCTACGAGTAAAGCTCATTATATACTGCAGATATACATGGGTTTAAAGGTTTCTCAACAATCTTGACTTAGTTCTTGTGAAGGTGCAAGGATGATGGAACGATGATGGTTATATTTTTCAACAATGGTTGATAGTAATCTGATGTTGTAGTTATATAACCTTTGACATACATAACCAAACTCAATTAAGAGAGGGAACACACATGATTACTGATGTTCCAATTTACAAGAAATACCACTAATTTATTACAAGCAAAGAGAAGGTGGCTATAGAGCACAATCTTGATGGCAACTAGAGTCTATGATCTTTGTCTAACTCCTAATGACCCACTTTACCATCTCTAGCACTGCTCTTGCTTTTATTGTCGCCATACAAACGGAAGAGACTAAAACCTGAAATACCAGAGAGAACCACCATACTGAGACTGGCAATTAATGCCGAGGCAAAGCCTTCTCCAGCTTTATTGCAGTATTTGTTGTATAGATCGCAGACCTTCATCCACTGAAGCTCGCTCTGGCCTAGTTTCGCGAACACGGAAGACTGAGCAGCAGCAGCAACAGCAGCTAAAGAGACGTATGTCATCAGCTGCAAGAACGAGATGTTTTATCAGCCTAAGACCCTCGAGGTCTGATGCTTCCCAGTATACAATATACACATCACGGTACTATGTCATTCATAATAAATCCCTTTTCTTTTACCCAAAACAAATCTTTGGCGCCATTATATGAGGAAGGCTCGGATACTCTCACTTGCACAATTGTTTTTTTACATTTACCGCTCATCTTTTGCATGTAGAGAGATAAATAGGACGAGAAACAATTACATTTCTTTCAAGCTTAGTAGATGGCAATGAAATGTATGTACGATTAGGAAACTATCATTTTACTGTATATTGCAAAGCATTTCCAACAATAGACCATTATACATCCTGGATTGAAGCTGCTGGTTTTTTTTAAACCCAAGTTACTACGTAGCTAATTACATCCACTGTTTATATACATTTCCTATGAAGAACTACGAGTACAAGATAGATTATAAGAGAGTTTGTAAGAAATAGAAAAATAAATTTTATCGATCAAGCCAAGCATGTCGATAAGTATCATGATCAAGTAAATATATCAATAAGCATTAATGAAGGAGTATTTGTCACACTAATACTCCATCTGTTTACAAATATAAGTGCGAGATTAGCTATAATTTTCAAATTTTTTAGAAACGTTATGGAAGTAATAATAGTCTATCTACTTACTTAAATAGTTATTGCTGCACTCAGTATTTAGCTGGTTTGTTTAATACCACTATAGCCAGATCTTGGTCAATAAGAAATTCCCAACTACCACAGTACTGTATTCATAAAGTTACCACCAAACAAGTCGTAAATGTAAGACAACATTAAATCAGACAAATCAAATTGACAATTCCTGCACTTCATCCTCCTTTCTTTTGCCCCCAAAACCTACAAATTATAATTATGTCATCCTAACAACAAAAAGTAATATTCACTTCTTGCCCAAATCGAAGTCAGTGTCAAGAATCCATGGGTGTCCATATTAAAAATAGATGGATAAAATGCAAGACCTTATTAATAAACCCGGGATCTCAATAGTCAGATCAACAATCTAACCTTTTCCATGCAAGAACCAGTTTAAGATATTTTTGATTAATTAATAAAGATGCCTAGAAACACAAAATTAAGGGTACCATACTTGATCACCAGAGAAAATAACCCAAGCTAAGGGTTTGTTGAAGAGCACACTTCCTCTAACAATACTCACAATACACCTACAAACTTGCACCAGTGAGTACCCTGCAGCTATCCCATTAGCTATAACCAAAAACCTGCACACCCAAAAAATAAATTAAAACGATCAAAAATAAATTACAAACTACACCCTCCATCCCAAAAAGATTGTCCAGTTTTGATGGTTGACTTTTTAGTTCTGAACTTAAATATGCTTATTACATTTGGTGAAAAATAAGTACTTTACTGTTAACACTTTATTTTTGAAAGTTATGTGTGTCAACTGAAGCTACAAACTTTGTTGCTTTTGACCATTAAAAACCAAACTGGACAATCTTTTGGGAAATAGTTACAAGTGAAACTGGACAAACAAAATGGGAAATCAAGAACCAAAAAAGCTTACACCATAGATTTCATATCTTTAAAAGTGGCTTTCTTCCTAATTGAGAAAATTTCCTTAACTTGAGAATCTGTAGCAATAAGAAGAGCTGCAAGAAGAGATAAACCAAATATGACAACCCTTAATCCCAATTCTACAAGCTTCACTCTTCCATCAATTATGTTCATATTGTTCACATGAGAAACTGGAACACCCAAATAACTCATTTTTTTCTCAATTTTTCAAATGCAAAGTTTCTGAAAATGCACCAAAATGTCCCAAAATGAAAGTCAAGTATGAAAAATTGTAAAGAAAGAGTAGATTTTGATATTGTTTATGTTGTAGGAAGAAGGCAAATTCACATGAGGAAACTGAACTACTGAAACTGAAAATTTATAGTGGTGGTATGAACTAATACTCTGGTTTTTTATTACTATTTACATTTTATGATATGGAGGTGTAATTTTAATTATCAATTATTTTGTATTATGGAGTATTAAATTATTATTAAAAACGAATTTAATGATATAAATTTTATATGTTTTAGAATAATTATTAATTATTAATTAATGGTTAAAGTTTTAGTTTTATATACGAAAACGTCAAATAAAAAATAATACAGAAGAAATAACTATTCGCACTTGTTGGCTAGTAACTTTTGGGTAACTGAGTTTTCGCCCACATCATTTTGTGTCGTTATTTAATTGAGTTTAGGTAACACGGCAGTGTAGTAGTAAGTTGAATAATTACATGGTTACTTTAGGCATCAAACATTTTAATCAGCTCAAACGTAACTAGAATGTTAGTTAAGCCATTTGAGTCATGTTTTCAATTATGTATCCGATGAGTAACAAGTTACTTAACACTTACACAAAATATACCAAGTGCGCTGGGCAGATGATGTTTTAATTATTGGTATCGAGTACAGGTAATTTATCAACTCGAGTAATTACCTTATTATATATGATAGATTGTGATAAATTATGTAACCATTATAATGATATGTGTACTCTAGTTATACAACTTAGGCTAAGCAAGATCAGGGGTAGAGCTATGTGAAGGCCAAAGTAGGTCTCGACTAGTTTCGATGTTTTTAAAATGTTAATTTTATTTTTATTTGTTTTGGAAAATGTGATATATTTCATTAAAATTTTATAAATCTATATTATTTGCTCAATTCCTCGATTTTAAAATCTAATTTACTGTATACTTTTACCCATTCCTCACTAATTCCCTGGCTCCGCCCGAGCAAGATACAAACCCTACAGGCTAGCCCGATACAATTATATGTGGTAAAGATGCACTATTGATCTATACTAATACACCCCCGCCCTAGAAATGAGGACGCATTTTAAGTGATTTGCACTGCCTCCCGAAAGTCGGTAAATAAGATGAGTGGAAGACCTTTAGTGAAGATGTCGGCAATTTGATATCGAGAAGGAACATGAAGCACCCCGAACATGACCACGAGCCATTTTTCCCCGGACAAAATGTATGTCAAGTTCTACATGCTTGGTCCGTTGATGTTGTTGTTGGAAATATGAGATGTTATTTCTCATAAATATGTACCCGTTGAACAATTAGATTGTACAACTGATTATTATATTTAAATAATAATAAGTTCAAATATACGTTAATCGGTTTGACAATTAATATACAGATTAACTCCGATTGAATTTAGGTTATTTATGGCTTACTAGTGAGGCATCATAATCGATAGTTTTAATAGGATGTTAAGTTAAACATAAATTAACATTGTTAATTTCTGACGAGCCTAAGATGTCAGCTAATAATAACAACTAAAATGAACTATATATGATTATAATCTTTCGAGGTTTAAAATATAATCAGAGGAGTATATTGGGTGAATTTCCAATTGGTGGAAATCACCCCTCTATAGTCGACTATACTGTTAGTTAATAGGGTTTCGGAATCTTCTTTTGTAAAATCGCTATTGAATATTCTACTCAGCCATATTTTACGCGGCATTTATTTTTAGTGATGTTGTCGAGAAGATTTGTGAATACTCCAACAATCTATTCTAGTCGACTAAAAGAGAAAAAGGAGGAGAAGTTTTTGCTCTTGAAACTCTGTAGGAACCTTTTAGTTATGTTAGATGGCTAAATTTAGTACCCGCGGCTCATAAAGGGCCATGATTTTCATGAAATCGCCAGACCAATTATTCCAACTTTCAAGCTGCACTCCTCTCCTCTCCTTTAGTCTAATCAGTAGGTGAGCAAAACCCTTTGGTTTTTTCTCTCATTCAACCTCGACTGCTACAATATTTTAAAAAAGAGCTCCAGTAAAGCCGACTTGAGAAGTTCCTTCCATATCAGTGCTGGTGTAATTATTCCTTAGAGAGCCACCCAGGTTGATCATTAGAGTCTCCCTCACTATTTCACGCATGATCCCTTTAAAGAAAAGTACACACTGTATTTTATTGTTTTTATTATATTTTGTGGAACTTCCTAATTACGTTTCTATAATTATTATTTTAATCCGTAAAACCCAACAGTTGTACTGGATTTTCAAAGAGGTATATGACACTAACATTGTCACAATACACAATAGTAGTTTTGGTCAGAGGGTGATGAAGTTCTAACAATATATTTTGTAACCAACATGCTTCGGATCTTTACCAATGATATATATATATATTCAATTGATATAAGAGTTTGAGTATTACAATATTATTCGATATACGGTATAATATATGGTATAATAAGGTAATTATATATATAAAGTAATTATTATGTATATATATATATTTAACTTATATATATATAATTAACTTATTATATCGGAAATTAATAATATTATAAAAAGCCAAGCCAAGTTCTTATGTCAATTGGACTGAAAAATTACTTAGATTATTCGAATCGGATTATTCATGTGCTTACCAATAACTCTACATATCGAGTATGGCATTCCGAAGTAGACAGTGATGGAGCTATGATGCATTGCCATACAACTGTGATGTGCCGTTACCATATCCTATTCATAGTCTTGTTTCCAAAATTAAAAAGATAACGAAACTGTAGGATGCTTTTTTCTTTTTTGCTTTTTCATTTTTATGAAATAAAGGAGTTGTCATTTTTGCGAATCCAAACTTAAAATATCAATTGTTTTAATATCGAATGATAACATCAAAATATATAACATTAAACAATTATATTTTCATTTTTTTTAATGATTGGTTGTTTCGGGTAAATCTATCCATTCATATGTAATTAAAAGTTATTCATAATTTAAACTAAGATTTTAAATGTGAATACGTTAAAATTAATTGAAAAATGTACTCAAAGTATCTAGCGAGTGCATGAGTTAACATTTTCAGTAATATAGAATAATAGTGCATCAAATATTTGATCATCACCAGAAAAATTGTTAATGGTTGAAAAAGTGAACACTATCGTAATCTAACCAAGCGTCCTACCATATGTCACTGACAGTTGGTTTTCCTAGTGCAATAAAACAATACATGTATAACACAGTAAATTAAATAAAATTGTGGAATGGTAACCCAGCTTGATATCAATGTAGCACCTAGATTTGAGGGGTAGTCCGCCTGCTGGCAAAGAAATTGTATACAGTGACTTAATGCCTCCACATTCTACTAATACGCCTAATTTATCACAACAAAGATCCAAATACTGGTGATCCACCCATCTTCTCTCCCACCAACACTCTCCCAGTTCGACTTACAATGATTATCAAAAACAAGTTCTCAAAGATCATAGAACAATGTGTTATAACGCATCGGTGACAATTGGCTAGAAGAAAGAGGAGTATCTTCTTAACACATCTAACCTTACGCGACACTCTGCTTATATTTTGTTCTCACACAATAGATAAAAAACTCTTGGAAGTACTCAGGTTGATCTCCACGGGCTTGGTGCTTTCTTGAGTCTATACAGAGTAGCCAGGTTAGGTCAAGGGCCACTCCTCCGTTGTGCTGTCTTCGAATGGGCTTGACTCTTTATCACACGGATCCCATCCTTATTCCAATATTACCATGGCACAAATCGTGATCTTGTCAAAGATCTTCTAGTACAAATCTTCTCGAAGACTCCATAATACAAACGATTCCTTAAGTACAAAACTCCCTTAATCAAATGTCACTCGATGTCTTGTTTCTCAAGTAACAAGATTTCTTCCTGATAGTTGATTAAGAATACCAAAATGGTAAGCAAGACATTCATAGCCTCCTTCTGTTTTAACACTTGGAATACATGAATACGCCTAGATTGTCTTCCACCCGTTATGATCAACTGTTATAACATTGGTATTCATTCGAAAAACTTCATCCAACTTCAGTGCATCAACAATGGTTGAATTTTAAATTTTAAACTTCGGATGTTTCAATATGAATCGGAAGATAACATTTGATAGATTTTTATTATAGTTTAAGCCATGATATATGTTAACATCAGAATTATGATTCAAATTAAAGTTTGAAAAACTAAAATTTAGTAATAACAATCTTTTCAAAATGGGGCGAGTACAACTTAATGTAGTGCCATCTAAATCGGGAGGACATTTAAGCCCTAAGTGCCAAAACGTTTGATTTTTAGCACTTAGCAGCATATTATGTCTATCTATTTCTTGAAAGGTACAACAGTTGCTTCTCCCAATGTAGGTGAGAATTGAGGAAGGATGGGGTAGGGGTAGGGGTAAGGAACATGAGTATGTGTATGATTATGAGTGTTTCAATTCCTTTAATTTTCTTATGACTAAAGAAAGCATTTAGGTGTGGTGGAATTAATGATGACCCACTCACTACCTGTGGAGTTGTAATGTGCGACGGTGTAGGTGAAGGAGAGTACTGGAAATTCAAAAAACAAATCTGATACGAATGCATGTTGGACATGTCACAACTAGCAAGTGCTTACAGAAGTAGGGTCATTTTATTTCTTTAACCGATTACTATAATAAATTGCTGGGGCAGAGGGGATTGGTAACAGTCGCAGAATTTGAATTAGAATAATACTCTCTCCGTTTTTTTGTCCTCGTTATAGTCATTTATACATAAATTAAGAAAGTAATCAAAAACGCATATCAAAAACGTGAAATGCATGTGTTATTGGAAACTATAGTATTGTCAATATCGATAATTTCATTAAAAAAAAAATCAAAAATACATTAACCAATGGGTAGAAGTACAATTTTATATGCTACTTACAAATATTTCAAACAAAAAATTTGAATTAGAATGACAAATAAAAATCGAGGAGGTATTCGGCTTTGATCCCGTGGTAACACCCAATATGGTGCAAATTGCATAAACTTACAAATGTCGCATCGGGTTGATCATTAGAGTTGGTAGGGGGTTGATCGGGTTGAGCATCATCGATCGGGCTAACTAACGCTTTCCTATTGACCACTGTCAACATAAAACTTCATAAATGTATCAAGATAATACATATGTACTCATATCGGAGTACATTTATATTTTGTATAGAAATAATTCGAATTTTTAACGTGAGTATATTTGTTATCATTTTTGTTCATGTATTTCTTTCAGAAAGCATTATCTCAGACATGTATGTATTAAAAACTTTCAAAGAAATTAAAGAAAAAGTTTACACTGCTTATAATACAAAAGTGTTTGTACCGTAACCTGCCCGTATTATTCCATCAGAATCTTCATGAATTTATTGAACAAACAGTCGCCTAGATTTTCATTGATGTGATGATAGTTGTTGGTAGTAAAATTTTATGAATATTTATCTAGAATTAAAATAATTAATTTATCCTATTTATTTTGGGATTTATTAATTAATTATGAAAAAAAGTTCAAATCAAGACGTGCATATAATACTGAACCACGACATAGGCCCTGAATATATGATCGGGCTCCAAAAACAATACTTCAAAAGTTGTCAATGAATGACCAGGCCTAAGTGGAAACCATAAGTTATAATTCCGGCGCCGGCACCAAGGCTTGCTTACCGGAAACTTTCTCGAAAAGCACTCCAGGAATAGCCCAATTGGCAAAGGAGCCGGTATTATAGCATCACAACATCCTAGCTCTTCATGCAATGTGGATTCGAGTCACGCGTTTCAATCTCATATCAAGAAGCAGCGAAGCTCGGCCCCTCGACTAGTCGGCGACATCCAAATGTATTCACCCTCCATGAAATTTAGGACAGTGGACCTCGAGGGTCGCTAGTGTGACGGTTTCACACTTTTGGAAAACTTCCGAAAGCAAAGATAGCCAATTAATGCATTGATTTTGCCCATATATGAGCGAATGGGGTGGCGATAAATCATTGGAGACGGTAATATAAAGATAAATTAATTCATACGGCTTTGATTTGAATCAAAATTATTATGTTAATATTAAATTAAGTTGAAATACTATATATTGATATACTTCACAAATTTTTTAAAAATATTTGACAATCAATATTTAAAAAAGTCATCTTGTCAAAATATTAAGGCATCTCCATCCACCCAATAAAGATTCTCTAGATTGTTTTTTTTTATGAATTAACAATGAGTATTACAAATAACAAATACAAAAAGTACTAACTAATGGAAGTGATCAAGCTTCAAAAAAGTATGAGTTGAACTCGAAAAAAAAAATCATGGTAGAAGCTCGGGTCAGATACTACTTTAATTATTTGATTAACAAACTTTTCGGTCTTCATTAATATGCATAATAACTTTAGTTTGATTCACCAATAATATATAGCATATATATATATATATATATAGTTGGAAAATTACGCAACTTGTTCATAATAAAATTAAAACAAATGCAACCAAGATCGAATAAATGTATTAAACTTAATATTAATATAAAATCATACTAAATACTACGATGAATAAAAAAGAATACTTATAAAGATACGTGAAGGATGTTCTCAAACTTGTCCCACGACATTCCTCCTTCAAGTCCTTAGCAACTCAATTGGAAATGCCTCTCAATTAGTCCACACCCAAGAGGAGGCAGAGGTCACGATTGACTTTGCTAGAATCTCCAAATAATTGATGAGAATTTGAGTCAAAACTTAACTCAAAAAACTAGAGAGAAAATGGAAGAGAGGGGCTAAGTATTATCTTTTGGGAAAGTGGGGGATGAAAAATTTGAAAACTTGTGTTTTCTATTTTCATCTCTCTTTCCTTTATATAACCACCCATTTTTGTTTCTCCTTAATAGCTCGACTCGCTTGATAAATAAGTTAACTCGTTAAGTCATAACTAATCAACTTATTTTATCGTGTAAGTAATTCTGTATCAAGCTACTAATGAGTTTCCTTGTTAAACCTTCAATTGAACTAACAAGTTAATTAATTCGGCTTATCCAATTTGAATTTTACATTATCGATGTAAAACACTGACATTGGGTATCTCGATTCCACCAACTCCCCAATTTAGCAATCGGATTTAATTCCATACATGAAATATAACTTAACGCTATTGTATGTGTGTGACATTCGGGCTCGATAATATTAGCTTCTATAATAATATAATTGGCCATTATCATTATTATATCGTGGTTAAGTGCATGAGATCTAGCAATCGTCATAACCACCCATATTATCGTGAGTTCCATTTTAGTAATTCTTACAATTACTATTTATTGAGCACTTCTATTCGAGTAATCTCATTTAATTAAATTCAGTAAATGAATTGTTACAACAATTGTCGCAATGGGTATAATTATGGAAATCAAAATACTCGATTTCAACACTTTACTCTTGCCCTTGACGATTACTTTACAATTCCTTTATTATGCGATTTCTAGTCATAGGCTAACCATAAGAATGTTGGAAATAATATATGTATAACTTGATTTAAAACTTTAATCAAAACATATATTTATATAAGATCGATTAGGTGTTTAAACTATGAACTAAATCAAATTGAAAAAACTTACAGAGATTCCAACGGAAGTCTATCAACAAATCTTTCACAATCTCTCCTCCCTATGAATTCCAATTTTTGAACACTCCAATTAGTGCATCTAGTTGGAAAGGAGAGGTTGAATCCTACATTTGGGTTCGCTAGCACCAAAGGAATTGGATGAAAAAACCAAGAGAAGAATTTTTCAATTCCTCTATTGAATTTTCAGCCATATGGAATGGATGAAGAAGGTGTCTAGGTTTTTTTGTTTCATCTTTTTCTCTAATGAAAACCTAATAATAAGATTCACTTATATAGGGGTTCATTATTTAGCCCAACCGAATAATTAATGAGCCGACTAGTTTAATCTAATTAAACCGTTAAGTAAATTGAACATTAACGAGTTGTTAATATGTAACTAACCATTTACTAACAAGCTCAACTAACTATTAAATTAATTAAACTGACTAGTTAATTAATTCGAGTTCATCCAATTTATATTTTACATTATCAATGTAAAATTCTAATTGAGAGAATATTCTGTTGATTACAATCAACTTCCTCAATGTAGCAATGTAGTTTAATTTCATACATGAAAATATAATTCAACGCCACCGTATGCGTGTGACCTCTAGGCTCGATAATAGCGTCAGATATAAATTGACCATTATCATTATTATTATAACGATTATGCATGGGATTTTTTGAAGAATCAGTTGTGATAATCCCCCTGCATTAATAGCTTTGAGAACCCTAATTAGTAATTACAATTAATGTGATTGAATGTTCCATTATGTAATCACATTCACTAAACTAGTAAATGAATTGTTATAACAATTGTTGCAAAGGGCATAATAAATGAAACCAATAACTATTGATTTCCAACAAAGATATGTCAAGTGAAACACCCACGATTTCTTTTACTAAAAGTCGAACTCCAATCAGTACTACAAGCCATAAACCAATCCGGCCCCAATACTCATCAGGCTTCGAGATCTACCTCAGATATCAAGGACGATAAATCTCTATAATATATCACTCATCGTGTCACCTTAACATATGCCGTGCTATAATCTCCTCATTAAGGCAAACGTGTGACATGGAAGTCAAAGTAATACACAACTCATAGTCAAAGCAATACAACTCATATAACATATAGATATATTTTTTAGTTCAAGAATTGTTAAACTTAATGAATTCTAAGCAAACATCATAGACAATGATATATAAATTTTCTATGATTTTGCAAAGAATCAATCCAAATTCTCACTTGTGCAAATTGATAGCCCATAAGATGGATCAAGCTGTAAGCAAGCTCTACGATCAAAGAGAATTGATCATCAATCACTATGTCAAGCCATCAAATGCTTCACGCCCTGCATCAAGCCAACATTCAACTAAGTGAATGGCTACCTTATATTTATAGACTTGAATAGGTTCTCTTGTCAACACTTCCAAGTTGCCCTCTAAAAATTGTGTGGTAGCCCAGGAGACTTCATTTTTCACTCGACGAGGAAACAACATGTTATATGTAAATTAAGACATATAAACACATAGACATAGTGAACAAACAAATTGATATATAAGAAGCCGTAATATTCAATTATTGTTCATATAACAAGACAGATACGCTAGCTCCCACTGAATCCAACACCACTGCTACATTTGTCTAGGACCAATGTTCGCTGCATATTCAATATGCTTTGCCTCGAGGTACGGTTCGGCAGCGGGTAGGTTGTATCAACCTTTATTGCTTGGAACTACGCCAAGGCTCTGCTCCACCATATTGTTAGCTTTTCTCTGATATCCCAGATCGATGTAGACCACCCGGTCTACATCCAACTATTTATCTCTACCATGTACCAAGAATGCATCTTAAGTTCTTTAGGCTACTACAAGATGCCTTACTACAATCCAACAGTTCTCCTCCATTAGCTTCCTTTATTACCGGTAGCAATTGGTACATTACCGACACACGTGCCTGTACTATTTTGTGTACAGATGGACCCTTACATAATGTGTCTTCTGTGTTGTCCATCCCAAGATTCATGATGGGATTTCATGACTCTGCCGAGCTGAGCTCCACGCCCCATGGGGAGATGACTTTTCCTTGGAATCATTCATTTTGAACCTTTGCTACACTTCATTGATATAAGTGTTCCGACAAGGTTCAATCAGCCGGTTGGCTCGATCTTGATGAATTTAGATCCCGATGATGTATTTCGCTTCGCTTGAGTCCTTCATCGAGAAACATCCATGCAGCCAATACTTGACTGAGTTCAGAAAGTATACTTTGTTTCCAATGATTTCTATTTTATCGACATACAAGACTATGAGTGTTATAGTATAACTCCCACTCACCTTCTTGTATACACAAGATTCTTCTTCATTTCTGATGAATCCAAAATCTTTAATCGCTTGATCAAACGAAGAGATTCCAATCATATGGGATGTTTGTTTGAGACTACAAATGGACCTTTGTAGCTTGCAAACCTTCTTAGGTCCTTTGGGACATGTAAAGCCCGAAGTTAAAAAATTCTCATGTACACGCCTTTCCTCAAGGTTTCCATTCAAGAAAAGAAGTACATCCATTTGCCATATTTCAGTCATAAAAATGCAAGAATAGCTAAGATTATCCGATCGACTTGCTAGCTTTCACCAGTGAATAGGTTTCACTTCATAGTCAATTTCCATGAATTTGTTCGAAACCTTTCGCCATTTAGCCTAGCTTTTTGAAAACGTGGACGCTCCCGCTTTGTCATGTTTCTTCTAAATATCCATTTACACTCAATGGGGCGAACCTCATTGCAATCTAACAAGGACCAAACCTGGTTTGGTACATCGAATCCATCTCCTCGACTTCATGGCTACTTCCATTCTTTGCTACTCATATTGCCTCTCGTAAGAGTAGGCCTCTCGCCACTTCAATCATGAAAGCTTCACCATACTAACGGTATGGTTCCCCATTTTATCTCTATTGATCTCCTAAGGGTTGGCTATTCCTCCACAATCTCCTCAAAGTGATCAAGAATTGATCTCTATGTATGAAGGCACTCCACTCCTTGTGGGCGTGTTTGCTTCATCTCTAAACTCGTATTGACAATGCTTTTTCTTCATCTTGAGCTCTCATACATGAACACCTTCTCACCTCCAGTTCTTCTCGATAGAGATATCTTTTCGGGCGAATGCTCCTCGATCTTAGGAATCCAAAAATTTTATTTCGCGGTTTGTGCAGAAGTAGTAACCAACGGTATCCTTCGGATAACCAATAAAGTAGCATCTTTCAGATTTAGGCAGTAGTCTATCTTTTGTCAATTTCTTGAAACATAAAGTCTTATACAAATCTTGAGAAAACCCAATTTGAAAACTTCCAAATCACAACTCATGAGTTGTTTCATATGCTGATGTAGTTGGACATTTATTAAGTGTGAGTGATGCGCTTTGTAGTGTATGTTTCCAGAATTAACTGACAGATTTGACAGGCTCATCTTTTATCGAAACATGTCGAGCAAGGTTCGATTTCTCCTTTCAGACACGCCGTAATGTTGTGGCGTTCCTGCAGGAGTGAGTTGTGAAACAATACCACACTTCTTTAAGATGAGTATTGAACCTTTGACTTAAATATTCTCCTCCTCTACCAGACCGAAGAATCTTTATAGTCTTGTTCAATTGGTTTTTCTACTTCATATTATGAAATTCCCTATATCAAAGATTTCACTTTCGTGTTTCATTATATTACTAATATAACTACATTTATTGTAATCATCAAGAATGTAACAATGAAGCAATCAGAATTATCTCTTGCCAATGTGTTCATTACCCAATAATATTGGTTTGTATGATCTCCAACAAACATTTGCCTTTCATTGTATGGGTGATACCACCACCTCGAATTGTGACAGCGCCGGTCAGCCTATTATCCCATCAGAGGGCCTCTTTTCGGCCTTCACCATATCCATTAATAGTGAACTCCACCATCCTCAGTTTGTGATGTTTTCCCCCATCAGATCATTATATAAGGTTTGATATCTCTAACCAAGCACGTATTTTTGGTCAATCTTACCGGGTTGTTACCGTCCGATCTAAGCTCGGCTCATCCTAGCTTGAGGTATGCTTCCGTAAACAAGATGTCCACACCAGCTTCCTATGTCTACCAAGATCCGTCCTCAAAGTCATTAACACCGGGTGATGACCAAAGGGTCTTCGTGTGGGCACTCTATCCCTTCAAAATCTTTCCTAGAGAAGGACAAGTTCGAAAACTCTGGCGCGCCTCCCCTCAGATCACCGTGATATATGTCCTGCATAAGCAGTCTGGCCTAGCGCCTCCCGAGAGTCGCTTCCTCACTTGCTCTCTACAGATATTTTTGACCCTTCCGGCACGTTGGGAGGTCACCGAGATCTCGATCTCTCTCCTGAAATGCCGATCTGCCACTGTCTTTGTGAATGTAGTCCTCAATTGCCCCTCAATAATGAGCTCTATCTCGATCTTCTTCAAGTGGATTGGGCCATCGGTATCATGCTCGTGGGTCCTTGTGGTACCGGAAGAACTTGTTCATATTCTTGATTTGAGAAGTCTTCGGCCGAGGGTGGCTGGTGGCAAAAAGACCGTCCTCAATTTTCAGAACATTCCCAAGTTGAGGTCTCAAGGGTGTTAGGTATTCGATCTTCCCTTCCTTGACTCTCCTTTGGATCTCCCCTGAGGTTTAAAAGGCACTTCCTTGGTAGTTTGTCCAGAATATGTCTCGGTCGTGCGCCCGGATCCTATCCAAGGCGCTTCCATCTTCGGTGTTTCACGCCAAAGGCTCGCTTTTTACCGAGTGCTTCCCTTTGCCGCCTTAGCCCTTTCACGGGCCCTCAAGGGTGATGTACTTTATAGGCCCTGGCTCTCATCAATTTTGATCCCCAGGCCGCTCTCTCTGTGTGAGTGACTTGAACTTGCTCTGCACCGCTGTGCCCTCTACAAAGGGCTATCATAACTATCTTTGATTGGTTCGGTATCGTGTTGAACTCATCTTCAAACTGCTCTCGAAGGACGCAATGGACTCTGGCCCCCCTCTCACGGTGATCAAGGAACGCCATCCTTGTCCCACCGACTCCTCCCCATAGGCTCTTGGTGAACTCGATTCTTCAGCCTCAAAGCAGTAAATGCACCTCTCGTGTGTAACTGCTGAACGCAGTTGACAGTTCGGCTAGGTCGTGGCTGGAAGGCTCCTGCTGGGCCACACCGTGTTCCCGGTCAAAGTGGAAAGGACATCCGGCATCGAAATTTAGCGATGTGTTTCTCCGGTCCGTCTTCCCTGATTTTAAGTAAGGCGGGAGCTTTTAACCCCCGCTGCATGATTGCACTCCTTATCCGCAGGTTAAGGCCAATCCTCGCTAACTCGGTGTTGGTTCCCCGTCAGGTTTTCCCTGCAAACTCCTCGGTGGTGCCTTCTACCTACCACCGCTAAAAGTGCTTATTAGCATCCGGGCCGAGGAGCCCGACCGATGTGTTCCCGGCCGGTATGATTGGATTAAAAAAGAAAACTGTAAAAAGTTGTTCCGAAACAATCGTCACTATACCAATTAAGAAAAGACAATTTAAAGGGCTGAAAAAGCAAAAAAGGGGCCGTTGAAAGCCACTCCGCCTCATCCATACCCCTATGTTCCCAATGGGCTAATTAAATGAGCTGTTGATCGCCATTGACGAATCAAATTTGACCTCCATGAAACTCGTCAAAAAGAATGTCCCTTACTATCACTTCCACTTCCATTGGATGCCTTTCCGCACACATTTCGTAATCTCTGCTTCTAGCTATTTTGAATCGCTTCAAGCCCACAGTAGCCAATCAGTCTCCAAGCAACCGGTGAACCTCAGAATGCATGCTATCAATGGACTCTCCGACACTCCATCTATGGCATTGCCAGACTTCACAAAATTTCCAAATTTAATTCTAATCAATCACCTCGGATAGCCCTATCACTGGAAGCTCTTTTTTCCATGCAAAGATCAATATTTATTTTGATGAAGTTTAACTGTGGTGGCCTCCAAGATTCATTAGTTGGATTTGTCCGATCCGGATGATCCCTTTGTTCGTACACTAGGATCATCACTCTTTTCTTACAAGAGTTTCTTTAAAAAGTCTAACATAAGTTGAAGATCATACTTAATTGTGTTGTCCAGCAAGGCATGAACTCCCTCAAACATTTTACTATTCCTTATCTTCCAGAGACTCCAGAGCATGCAAGCAATTGAAGATAACAACAGACTCTCGCTTCCTACATCTTGTGTAACAAAATCCCACCACTCCTTGAATGATTGTCATGGTCCTCCAGTGGTCATTACTGTCCAAGGAGTCGCATATCATAATATACACGAAAACGGACATTCCAAAAATAGGTGTTGAATTGTTTCCGTACCATGATTACATAGGACACAAGAAGTCTCCACTAACAATCCCTTCTTCGCGAGCCGATCTCTAGTAGGCAAAATACCATGTAAACTCTTCCACAAAAAGCAATTTTAACTCTTCAAGGCACCAGCCCAAAACTCACTCCAAGTACTCTGCCCCCCCTCACGGCTACTGCCCTCACCACACACCTTTGTCCTTAGCTCACCATTTTTCTTCATTGTCCTCGCACACTTGTAGCCCGAACAAGTAAGGTAATTTCCACACCGAGTATGGTGCCAAACAAACTTATCACTTCCTCCCCTTCGACTAAGTGGTATAGCCAAGACTCTTTGCAAATCATACCCCTCAATGCAACTCTCCACTACCTCTCTATCCCATTCCCCATTTTTTATTAGTTGGGATAACCACCGTGGTCTCTCCCCTCTAACACCCCTCAACAAGAAATCCGTATTGCGAGGTACCAATGGTTCCGTCCACATATCAATATTCCTACCATCCCCCACTTACCAACGAAGACCCTTAAGTAATACCTTGTGTCCCTCAAGTAGGCTACGCCATCCAAAGGATGGATTCGCCCCTAATTTTGCACGAGTGAAAGATGAGCGTCTAAAGTACAGACCCTTTAAAATTCTAAAGAGTAGTGATGCTTTCTTTGTAACAATAAGCCATCCTTGCTTCGCCAACATTGCCAAGTTCATACGTTCTAAGTCTTTGAAGCCCAATCCCCCATCCAACTTGTCTTCCCATAATTTATCCCAAAATTTCCAATGAATTCCTCTGTCACCCTCCGCATTGCCCTGCATAACCGTAATCCTCAAGTTATCAATAATTCCCACCGGAAGCTTGAAACAGTTCGTGACGAAAATGGGGATACCTGAAGTGACCGACTTAGTTAAAACCCGCCTCAGCCGATTTGTCATGATTTGTCCTATTATCTTTGCAACAATATTAAGATAAACTAATACACGGGTGTCATCTTGGCATCATCGGAAGGTTTCTTAGCAATCAAACATACGCGGAGTGTGATTACTGACTTAAGAACCTAAAAGAAACTATCAACAGCCCTGACAATATCAACAAAAATAATATGCCAAAAACATCGAAGAAAAAGTATCACATACCATATCGTCTGTGTGATTTGTCCGGCTAGTATCTTTAACACGCCGCTTGATTTCCTCACTAGTGACTACCTCTAGTTAATTGCCTGCTCATCTCCCTCGCCAGCCTTTTATCAACAGCATCAGGTGAGTTTTGCCGGAGTGCAAACTTCATTGGCACTGAAAATATCCGCAAAATATCAAATCACCTCTTGCTCCACCTGATCGTCCCCCTCCCTCCAAACGCCCTGAGCATCTTCCAAGCCTAGTATACGGCTCTTACGCCGTCTAACCATCGCCAATGTGAAACTTGGTGTTTCTATCGCCTTCCTTCAACATTTTTAGCTTCGCCCTATCCTTCCAATACATTTCCTCTTCACCCTAAGCCCGGTCTAATTATGTGATGCTCCAATTGTCAATTCCATAATTAATGATGTTCAAGAAATTAACCCTACTTAATTAGAATCCATCAAGCCTACATCCACAAATTCTCTTTATTAACCTTGATACTTGAATTCCTATTGTTATTTCATTCCAAGAAAGTACTTAGAACGAAACGAAACAATTTTATAATTGTTTTACTTGTCGTATTTTTATCATTAAAAATTTTGAATATTTTGTTCGTAACTTCGCCATCAAATCAACGCAGTATTTTTCAACCTCATGCCAAACTGAACAAAACCTCAAATCTTTTGTTCGAGCCAAACTAGACTTACAATTACCGGTGTTGGAGGAGAATTATTTACATATTAAATATATCATAGCATACGAATTATTTATATAATGATCTATATTTTCCATCACCAATTGATTTTATAATAAAATTATATTTATTCTACCAATTGATTTATAATGAAATTGTATTTGTTCTTGAGAATTTGTTAATCAACATCAATTATTATACCAATTGATTTTATAATGAAATTGTATTTGTTCTTGAGAATTTGTTAATCAACATCAATTTATTATACCAATTGATTTTATAATGAAATTGTATTTGTTCTGAGAATTTGTTAACATCAATTATTAAGCCTCATGACTATAACCAATATTAAGATAGTTGGAATGAGGGTTGAAAGAAATTAGAGAGACCAATAAGTGAAAATTAAGGTGTAGTGGGTCAAGTGGGACTGATGAGACCGCGGAACCAATTTGTTGTGGATTCTCCAACAAAAAAACCACGTTTGGAAAGCTAAACACACAAAACCATTACACTTTCAAGAGTTAAAGCACGGCAAAATAAGGGACTCTATTTGTAATTTTATTCAAATAAATTACATACTTTTAACCTCTTTTGTTTATTTATCTTGGTCTTTTATTTCACCGTGGACTTAGCTAATATACCATGCGCCCACTTAACATTATAATAAATAGTATATCATGGGAAACTGAAATTATATATTTCTGAGAAAAAATATATAATGAAAATAAATTTTAAGAAGTAATTGATCGTAACAAAATGACATAGAAAAATGTAAGAATCAATTATATAATGGATTGAAATGAGTTATTGGGGGTGTTTGGTATTAAAATTAAATCATCAACCACTTGTGCTAGTGTCCCACCGCTACATTCTATTACAACTTAACCAAGAAAGATTTGGCAGACCGGTCATGGCATCTTTGGCCTTCCTCTCAGCCTGCAGATAGGTCACCTCCTGTGAATAACTTGTATTAGTTGGTTTAAGAACTATTAATACATCGGGTCAGCTTGAGGCACATCCCGGCCATTTTACCTCTTACGTGGAAGCTCAAGGGCATTGGTACCATAATACCCTTAGGTTAAAGGTTTCAACATTTTAGTATCCCAATGTGTAGAGAGACGATATTAATACCTCCCGGCCATTTTACCTTATTTATATTATGACAAATTACAAAAAGTTATATGATTATGTTGGGGATAAAAAATAATTGATGTATAAGTTATGTAAGGATGACAATCTTAACTACACTCTCGACGAATACTCAAATTTCAACACTAATAATGGCTCTAATTACGTAGTTTTTCATTTAAACTTGCCTCGGTAATCGATAGGTTTAGGTAAACCCTATTTGAACCATGTCTATATATAAATGTGTAAAATAATTAATTACATAATTAACATATATACTCATTTACTTATTTTTTTAAGTTTCGTATTGACTCTATTACGTCTATAAATTTATATTCATGATGTGCCATTGATTTTATTGATAAGTAATGTTAATATCATTGGATTTTTTTTTTCAAAACATTTAGATAATAGGACTATTGCAATTCAATTTCATTGATGCCTTCGATTTTTCGAGGTGAAACTTTGGTCAAGAAATATTTTTATTCCTTATTTCAATTAAAAAATATAATTAGATTCATTTTTTAAAATAGTCTTTCTTAATAATCTTTTCTTGTAATTTTTTGTAATGTAATCGAAAGTTATTTATGCTCAAATTTTTTGCTCCGAAATTAAAAAAAACGTCAATTAGAAGAAATTGTAAGGAGTAGTTTGTAGAATTATTTAATAAAATAGTTAATTAATATTCAACAGTCAAAATAAATTGGATGGAGTATATATGAACAAACAACCACGGGTAGAACCTTACCCATCAATTTTTTTGGGTAAGGGCCGGGTTGTGTAGTGGCTCTATAGTTTCAAGGGTCGGGTAGAGTTTCGAATTTTATAAAGAAAGTTATAATGGATACACAGAACCAAACCCTCCCCAACCGTATTTCATCTGCACTTCATTGACATTCCTAAATTATGTGATTATATATGTTTGAATAAAAATAGAAGTACCTCTAATGTTTCAAAAGTTACATTTTAATTCTCATATTATTTATTATAAATTGTACTCTTTCTTGCTCCTTACATTGTATTAGGCATAGTAACAAGAGGTCAGGGAAAATCTTTGAGGCACGACCCAATGACAAAGGAGGCCAAAGTCGGCAAAATAATCTTGAACTTGCCTAATGGTCCGTTTGTTTTTGGACTAAATTCCAAGTGTATGAGGATAATATTCTCGCTTAGGTTCTAAGAAATTATTTTATCTAAAAAAATGAATTTACTCTAGATTCACTTATATTTAGCAAGTTACATTCAACTCCAAAATCATCCACCCCTCAAAATGGGAGTATAACGTGATTCATCTAGTCAAGGTTAATATTATCCAAACGACATTTTAACGATTCACCTGTGATTCACCCTCGATTCACTTCGAGTTCTTTCATGTTACTTTTTAAAAAGATTGTACTCTTAATTCACCTCAATTCAAACATTCACCTTGAACGACAAGGGGAGGCATGGACCACGATTATGTGAGGTGTCATTGGTTTTAATTTTTGATATGGAAATGTATACAGTTGATAAACAATATTTTGATATAATGTTAAAAACTTCAATGACGTATAAGATAAAACTTAAGGAGCTATTTCTTTGGTTGTTTACACTTTTTGAAGCCTTTATCAAGTTACATTATTACTAGAATATGAGATATTCTTAATATTATTAGTAAATACTGGCTATTGATAAACTATGAGATTTAATAAGACATAATCACCAAGAATATCATTGATAAAAGTAAGGATATTTTAATACTAGAGGACCATTAAGCAAGTAGGGCCAAGCTTACTTAAAATAGAAAATTTTATAAGCAAACTTCAAAACAATCTAAAACTCTTGAGAACTAAAAGTATAATACATAAAACTCAAGGATCCAATTAACAGACTAGATATAATTCGGGGATCTAGATGTCGTTTACTCAATTTTTTTTCCCTACACGTAGATCGAAGTTTGGAGCGGGCCAGCTGGGCTTGGGAAAGTGAAGCCTTATTTTTACTCATTAAATTAGTTTTTCAATTTTATCCCTGTATTCACATTTGACTGACAATAACTTATGTTTTTACTGCCGAATTCTTTTTCTCTAATTTTCTCTAGAATAAACACTTGGAACTAGTTATTGTATTATAAGATGTTAAATTTTTATTTTATTAAAGTATATTTCCAACATCTATCCTAAGTGGCGCTCATCCGTCACTGACCTATTGGACTAAATTAAAGTCCATCCCATTGAAAATATCAGTAAAAAGTAAATAATCAAAGCAAATTAGAGAGATAATTCATTTTATTTTATTAGTTACTATAAATGATTGGTTGGTTTATATGCTCATACAAAAGGAAGAAAATCATATCTACCCAACTTTAAAACAACTAAGAATGGAGGAGATTGATGCCTATGTAATATGAGCTTGGGTGAAGAAATGGAATTATATCCGTCGAATCATGGGTTCTTCTATGGTTGCCATCATGCTATATATAATGTGTAAATCCTCCCTATTCTCTTCACTTGCATAACCAACACTAGTATTTTAATATGCACATATGCATGCTAACTTTATAGTCAAAACACACACTAAAATAACCGATGATTACTTAAAGATATGACTAGACGTCCTCGTGTGATTGAGGACGTTGGTGTTGTGAGTGGAGCCTCAATGCACGGTATGAGTATATCTCTCGATTAGGTTCTCGATCAAACAATTCTTATTTGGTAACCTCGCATATTCGAATACTTAGAAAATGCTAAATTAGAAAAATCTGTACATTTAATTGTGAATGGTATCCGGATATCGTGAGTTCAATTCCATAAGCTCCATGGGTATGGGACCCGCAGGGCCTAATCATGGATAATGGCGACCTAAGATAGATTAACTTCTCTTTTAATGTTACTTGTGGCCAAGGAATGATTACGGAGGAGGATCTTAGGATTAATTTTTATGACTAGACACGAGGACGATAATGATGAATATATAGCGGATTATCCCCCCAGAGGCAAGCGAGAATTGTTAATTAGACAAGAGGATCGTGTTAACATGCTTAATAATAATCGGGAGAGCCCTTAATTCTAAGTTAGTGCATAAGTACAATCTAAATGGGGCCGGAAAGTTTGTATCAAGGGTGGTCTAAGTGATTTGTTTCCCACTCATTAGTTAGGCCACCTAATCCAAACGCGATACAAATGGACGTAACTTGGACGCTTTCTCTTGACGATACAATGGTTAACTACCCCACACTATCCTCAACACATTTTTACCAAGATCATATATGCCACAATATGCATGATCTTGTCCCCATTTGTTGGTTAGTAGGAAATGTGTTCCGCTCCAAGAATGTCGGAGGCGCGAGGTTGGTCAAGGCGGCGATGACTTCAAAAGCCTCAATTGCTAAGTTTGAGGTTTATTTGTGGGATATGGTTGAGATCGGCGGGAGATCTAATTTAAAAATTAAGTGAGTGAGGTTAAGCAAGAGGTACTGAACTGGCTACTGGATGTAGCCCCGGCCGGCTCCAATAGCGGTACCTCAGAGTCAAGCGGGTCCGGGGAGTGAGGTCTATCCATCCTCAAATTGAGGCATCCACCTCGCAACAAACGATGAAAAGGAGAGGATTTCAAAGAAGTTGTTAACAGGTAACCGAGTCATACGAGATGTCGTAATGCCAAGGAAGGACCGGAAGAGAAGATGATTTAACGAAATGACAATGATGATCCATGTGGCCGATGTCCGGGCGCTTAATAGAATCACCGCACAAAATCTTTTCTCACTCAACCTAGTGGCACTTCTTACGACGCCCCACCTCCCTTTATCGCTAGAAGGAGAAGCAAGTGAAGAAACACATGAATGAATGTGTTTATATATTATATGTATGATGTTTATGTTGTTTCGAGTTTGAACAATATTTTTTATTTAAGTACTTTTATTTATGTATGATGGTTATGGTATTTCAACAATGATGTGTATGGTGTTTACTGTTTACTAGTGTTTGAACAATGTTTATGGTGTTTCGAACAATGATGGTTATGGTTTGTCAAGTTTAAACAATGTTTTTATTTGTGACTTTTTGTCTCCAAGTTTCCCATACGCTTGATATGTTGTGAATGGTGTATTAGTGAATGGTGTAGTTGTTCAACATGTCAGGATTGTTGTGAATGTTTATATGTTGAAAAAATCGTGACTTTTCTACTATAAACGTGGATACCGTTAGCGTAAAAATGCAATATCAGAGACGTGGTACCGCTTCATATAAAAACGATACCACGCATATGAAACGGTACCACGTTAATATGGGCCTAGTGGCACGAACCGGTGCCTCGGCCGAATACCCATCAAATTTGGAGTGGCTCGAACTCGGCCAAGGCTGGACCCAATCTCTCGCCCCCGTCCGACTCCACCACTCAACGCAACCGGGCCGCTCAAGCCCGTGTCTGGCCGAATTCGAACCGGATCGGGTGGGTCGGCCCGGAACGGCCCACCGAAACCCGATTCATTTGCCACATCTAGTAAATATCAATTTTAATCCGTCATATCCGTATCCATTTCCAGGAGTCATGAACCTAATAGGTTAGTAAACTACAAATTTCATTAGTACATAAGTAAAAAAAACAATGAAAAGGTACCAGTATTTTCACCTGAGAAACTTATCCTTGAGAAATGCATCTTCTCACACTCTTTAAATTCCTCTCAAAAAGATTCCTCTAATCATATCACATTGTTAATAAAGCGACTCAGAAACTCTGCCTAATTTTACGTAAGTAGTCATTTGCTTGTCAATCTTTTTGAAATCCACCTTAAATTGACCTCATAGAACTAATTATAAACAAAACAAAACATAGTTGAAAGCATGAGAAATGAGTTCCCAAATTTAATTGCTTATGCTTAAACCAAAAAAAAGTAGCATCTAGGAAACATGTCATAAACACCGATAGCACCGTAAGAATGTCATGTAATGAAATATCAAATAGACAATATCATTGCACTCTCATTGCACTCTCAATTGATCAAATTAAAAGAAGTTCATTTAAATAAGATTAATTTAAGGTCAAAATTGAATGTTCAATTGATCAAATTAAAATAGAGGGAAACATGAATTCTTTCATATACTGTATCAAACAACATCAGAATGTCCGATGATACAGTTTCACAAATGAGTTAAGAACAAAATTTCGACCACCATTTATAATTTGGTATATCGAACAATATTAATATAATCTAAGTATAAACTTCCTGCACAAAAAAGAAAGTTCCTTAAGACCAGAGTACCTGCTACTAATTGAATTTGTACATTTGCATAGTTAATCAAGTACTACATAACTGCGAGCTTTAACTATAGCTATAACACAATTCAAAAGAAAAATGAAGCATGAATTAGTTAAGAATCTTTGTGAGAAGGAGACAAGTACCTTGAACCAACTTTTCAGAACTCAGTTTTTGAGAGAATGTCTGATGGAACCGTAAAAAGGCAATTAATGATTTTCATTCAACCTTAATCCAACTAAACTTTACATCTTCTTGATTCTTGATTTCGGTTGTAGTTTAATAATGGAATAGGCATTCCGGCATGTACGATGAAGGCCCCCCTCACTTTACTGCAAATAAAAAGATTAACAACATTTAGAGTACGAAGTGTCAATGAAATATACTTCATGTTGTATGTTCACAATGAACCAGAGAAATTTATGAACTATAAAACTTCTGTAGAAACTATCTTTAACTATTAATCATTGGCAATAAGTCCTCTTCAAATCTACTATCGATACTAATCATATACACAATATTCATTTCGTGGGTAAAGAACTTGATGAAAATGTAAAAAAAAAAATGAAGAAGCGTTTATCTAAATAGTACTCTGTATTAAAAAAAATACACCATACCTAGTTGAGCTTAAAGGTAAAGCCTTTAAAACTTGTAGCAATTTATATTATATTCAACCATCAAATGAACCCTTTCATCCAAATCATTATGTGCAAACAATAATTAACAAAAATACATTTATAAATAGAAATCAAATTGATATCCCATGATTATCATGTACAAAGGAAATCATGTAATATAATAATAAAATAATTGAACCTTGATGTGGGGAAAAAAACCTAGATTGATGTAACAGAACAATAGCTACATCTCAGCAAATATGTTCAAGTGATAACTTCAATAGTGAAGAGTTGTTGAATTATGTTCAAACTTGTTTGATTTTTGCTTCAAGCATGATATGAAAGCTAAAATCTAGTTTTTGAAAAAAAATGGAGGAAATTCATCAAGACCTAAAATTAATTTGGGAACACAAAAAAAGAACTGAAATGACTATTCTAGCGCCAATGTTTGAGAAGCTTGTAGGGGCAAAATAGCTTCACAGATAATGAATTTGTTGCACAATTTATATATCCCATGTTTTGACTTTATATAGCGGAAAAGCATACTCAAGTATGCCATTTTACACATGAAAAGATCATCTACTACACTTTTATGCGACAATTTGTGAGACATTCCTTTAAGATTGTGATAAGTGTCTTCATTATTTTTTAAAAATAATTTAAAGTTAAAAATAAACACGTGTCGTGATCTTAACTAAGTGTCACACAAAATCATACGAAAGTGTAACAGAGCGGACTCATCCACATAAAGGCTTGAGTTGTTACGGTGCTTACATATTTATGGTGCTAACGGTGTTAACTTTTTTTTCTTTAGTTATTTTTAAAATATTTTAATACAGACATGTACAAATGTACCCTAAAAGAAAATTTATAAACAAAAAGTTATTACAAATATACTCTAAAGTTGAAAAATTTATATTTATATGAAGAGTACAAAACGGTACTGGACACATTTACGAATTTTTACAAGCCGATAACCGCCGGGCCAATATTAGTCACCCCAACATGATCGTCAATCCCGACCAACTCCAATGATCAACCGATCAACATTTAGCACTAGTTAACACCTAGTGTTAGCACATAATCACAACCCCGTGAACATTATACACAAACAGTGATTTTTAGTATTAAAATGATTATTTTGCTCTGAATATAATTTTAGTAAGTACACTTAACAATAGGGGGGCAAAATAGTCATTTCATCCCCCACACAAACAATGTTAAGGTGTGTATATAACAGCTCATCAATTTTATCCAGTTTGTAGGGTTTTAAAAACACGAAAGGGCAGAAGGTAGGGTTTATATTCTTTGAATTGTATCTCTGATGGGTCGGTACCGAAGCAGAAGCCGAAGCTACAGCCCAGTTAGACGAAGCAAGCATTACGATGAGCCTCGTGACCACCGAGCCTCCCCTGCCCGCTCTGGTCTCCTCGTTCGTAACCTCCCTCTCAATGCTAGGTCCCTTTTCTCTTCTTTTTATTTCTACATTTTTTGTAATTTTTTTTTAAATTTACACATTCGAAAAATTATTGGACATTTTTGTACAAGTTACTAATGGTGGGTATCAAAATTTGCAATAATTATTGGAATTTATTGAAACTTAATTTTTTATATATAAAAGGTGTCAGTTCTGCATTTTTTATTTATTTTTCCTATAATTGGATTAAAATTGTATGTAGGAATCCAGTCCCGAGTGTGTTCAGTCAGCAGATTTCCTCGATTAATGGGTTCGGTCTTATACATACGCGAGGTTTAATCGATTAGACAAATGTATAATTTGGAAATTTTGGAGCTGATTAGGCATGCTTATGTCTAAATGTTTGTTATAATCATATTTCTCTACCTTTAGTTTGTAGTTATGGGTGTACATAGGTGTATTAGTCTTCGACAATCATGAAGAATGAAGTGTGTGATGGCTTAATACGACCATTGTTGATGTTTGCTGTATACGACGAAATTAGAAATTAGATTGACTTGTATTTTTAAATTGTTTGTGTTGGCCTTATTGAAGGAGTATCGTCCCACATTGAATATGCTAAAAATGCGAGGTGGTTTAATAAGATCCTGGGTTTTATCCATCTATAACCAATTGGTTTTAGTATGGACCCCCATGGACTCTTGACTGGGCTTTATACTTCGAGAAGTTATCTGGGTTTTGTGCTCTTCTTATGATTGGTTGCTTTCTCCATGTTAAGGTTCTGTTACGAGCTTACTGAAAAAAAAATTGGTATGTACGGTGTGTTTAATTATCAGGGATGGTGGCCTCATCGGCCACAATGGGTTGAACTTTAAGTCCTTTGTAAATGGCATGAAGAGGAGTATGCAGCATTTCTGAACATTAATGACTTTAACTATTTAACTATTTAATATGCTTGATGTTGCTTCTCTTTCGTAGTATGGAACAATTGATATCTACAAAGACTGAAGCTGATATAATATCCCAATTTGTTAGATGACGTATTATTTCTATAAGGGTTACGGATTTACGCTTGTATAGTTTTCTTATTTCAAGTTTTCATGCATAAAAGCATACAATTGTTCATGGAAGAAATATACAATACATGTCTGAACTCTTTAGGATGCTCTAGTTGTATGCCTTCAAGATTTGTCTATTTACATTCAGCTTGTTTGTATCTGTTTTGGTGCAGGAATGAAGATCTCAGGGTTCCTTTTGAAAGATATGGCCCACTGAAGGATGTCTATATGCCAAAAAATTACTATTCTGGGTAGCTCTAAATGTCTTTAATTATGCGATATTACCCTGAATTTCTATTAATGTTCTGTTTTGTTTCACATCATATGTAGTGCTTGTTACAACTTTGTGAAATTGCAGGGAACCTCGTGGTTTTGGATTTGTAAAATTCCGTTATGCCGAGGATGCAGCTACTGCAAAAGAACGCCTGGATCATACAGTTATTGGCGGTCGGGAAATAAGAATCGTCTATGCTGAAGAGAACAGAAAAACTCCACAAGAGATGCGCCGTGTAACTGGCACAAGGTCTCTTTTTCTGCTCTTTTAGATGTGCGAGCACCATGTTTCTATCTGTCTCATAGTAATTTGCCATCAACTTTGCAGTAGTCGGAGCAGCCGTAGAAAGCGAAGTCCATCGAGATCTCCAAGACGCCGCGATCACTGTGAGTTTCAAATGCTAGCATGCTATTCTCATTTATCTTGAGCTTTAAATGATACCATTGTTTGTATAGTTATCAACAGCTCAAATGATCTGATAAATTCTATATTTGTACGCCCTCCATCCTATTTTTCTATGTTGCACTAAGTTTTATACTTCTTACATTCCATATTCTTTCTTGATACGCAAGTCTCCTACATTTAACTGTCTAGCACATAAGAACTTAGTTTGGGATCTTGATAATCTTCTAGAGTTTTGTTAGATGCCTTACTTGAACACAATCTTCTTGTTTAAGTTATTGTTTTTGTCATTTTCATGGCAGCTTACTCCCGTTCACCTTCCCCTGTAAGGCGTGCACCAAGGTGTGTTTTATCTATCCTGAACCATATTTTTTCTTGTTTTTCGCTGTGTGTTCATATCATATATTGCAGTTGCTGCATGCTATCTGTTTAGCAGTCCTCACAATTGGTTCTTCCTGGTATTTCCTTGACTTCAATGACGAAAGCTAATGCTACATTAGTTTAATTCTAATCCCTTCAGTGGTAAATGATAGTCTTCTGGTTTCTTATTTTCTTGAAGATGATAGTCAAGTTCATGGTAATTGGGCTAATTTGGGTGTGGTTTTTTGGCTGCTCTGATATTCTATTTATAACTGTTGATTCCTCAATTGGGTGCTCTTTTTTAATAATCTCTGCTAGATATAAATGACATATGTGATGGCCTTATGGATGCAGATCCTAAACTGAGATATAGAGTCTAAAAGAATTCAGACTAATAAAGACAAATGACAAAAGGGATCATAAAGTCAAAGACTACAATTGATGTTGTTTGTCAAAGCCTCCCCGGAAGCTTCTGTTTCCACTTCATCAAGTATAAACTTCGGTGCTTGGATTTCTTTTTCATATTTCTTGAGTTTGGCTTGTCTTTTGCCTTCGATGGGTAATCAACTGGTTCCCTATGGTCTATCATGTGTGAAATGAACATAATCAAAAGGTTCCCTGTTGCAATTACAATAATATTGTAGTATTTAATTTTTTGAATGTTACACACTATCCAGTTAACAAAAGAGTCTTAAGAGGCTTTAGTTGGTGAAAGAGACAAATCATCTTCAAAGAAGCAAGCATTATAAAGTTTTATGTGACTGAGATAAGAGGCCATGAAAAGATAGTTAAAGTTCTAAAAGCTGGACAAGGGAACTTCGTGGTTGTCCAAGGCCGATGAACCTGTACAATGCCATAGAGCCTTATACATAGTCTGGGCAATATGTGTTTGTTTTTCCAGGAAGTATGGAGAATATGCAGGTATAGTGAATGTCGTACTTCTGATCACCAGATTCTATCTAGGGATTTGTTGTCCCTTGGTATTCAACTAGATATGCTCTTTATAATCTAAATCTATCTTATGTTGTAGAATCAATTGGGAATCTATTCTTTCACTCGATTCTCTATTTGAGTGCTTGGATTGATTTGTTAATTACTCGATCCTTTTGCTTATAGCATAGATCTAAAGCTTTTCTAATGTCTTAATCTACATGAACATTTGGATGTTTTAGGGGCCATGGTGGACGTGATGCTCATGCATCTTCAAGGAGGTATCGTTCAGTTTCCAGGTCTGCTTCTCCAAAGGATGACAAACGTTATAGATCTGCAGAGAGGTCTTCAAGACGATCAAGATCCATTTCCAGGTCTCCTCCACGCAGTAAGAAAGGTGATGAAACAAGGCACCGCTATTCAAGTCCTAGACGATCAAGATCCATTTCCAGGTCTCCTCCATGCAGTAAGAATGGTCATGATCCTCGTGATGAGGACGATATGCCTGATCAATCACCTATTCCTCAAAGGAACTCGTACAGTAGATCTAGATCTCGGTCAATAACCAAAAGGTCAGTCTACATTTCAGATTCATCAAGTGCTCTCCCTATATAGAGGATAACTTTCCTGTAAAAAAGACCGACACAAGTCATCCTGTTCTACACAAATTTTACTGCTTATTTTCTTGTACTTAAAAGTTTCGTCCTTGTTTCTGCATTGCAGTCCCCGCTGAAATGATGTTACCATCAACCAATGCTGTTGTTTGAAGTTGTGAGCTACAATTTGAAACTAGAAACTTCCTAAACTTCTGTATGTAAAACGTCGAGTTGGATGTCTTGCTATGTTCTGAATTATGAATACCTGGAGTGTTCGATGGAAATCTAGTTGACTATCTTTTGCTACTTCTCCTTTTATTTGACAGAAAGCTTCATGCACTTCCTTTTATAAAAATGAATGCTTTAGATTTCGTTTTTCTTCCACTAATAGACGGGTCTAAGCGAGACTAAGAACGTCTTCACTCTTCAGCAGATGACTTAAAATGCTCCCTATTTTATTTTTGAGATTTTGACACAAAAACAACAGAAAGTCTCCAATTTCAGAAACCCCATCTCTTCTAAAGCAATTTAAGCATTTATATTTGTTCAAAACAATTAACATTTTGCAGTTGTCTTTGTTAAAATCAAAATTATACCATCAATGGTAGTGGTAAACATTGGCATTTTGGAGACCATAATTATCGAATTTTATGATATTTGATATTTAAAATGTGGTGGTAGTTATATCAAAAGCATGTAGCGATTGTAACCTAATGATATGGACCTTCAAGAAGAAGTGCTTAATTTGTAGGCCTCATTTTTTCCAAATAAAATTCCAATTAACAAAAAAAAAAAACATACCGTCACAAATTATATTCTTATTAGTTTCTGGAAATCAAATGAATGTTTATACCACCACCCCCACTCCCCCAAAGTTGTAATCTAGAGTTAATTGGCTAGATACGTGATAGTAATGAACCAACAATTCTTTATGAAGGAACAGTCACTGAGTAAAGAACATTGAAACACCCATTGTTGATTATTTGGCAAGCTCAGGAACTAACAGAAAGTTGACCTGAATTACTTTAGTTACTAAATGGCAAATCTACAACACAAATATTTAAAATCTCCTGATTATGGCCAGGGGGATTACATTCAAGGGTGGGGTTCCGAAGACCAAAAGGGGATTTCCGATCCTTGATAAAGTTCTCGGACATTATTTCATTCGTCGAGTAATGGGTTATGATGTTCTTGAATCGAAAGGACAAGCCTTCTCAAACTCCTTTTGCTCCTTGCGGCACATCTCGAACTCATTTGTGTTATAGTACATGCATCCAGCGTAAGCATCCATCTCCTTGTTACACTTTTGATGCAAGTCTCTCAGCCTACCTTGCATGACATAACAACCAAAAATATGAACCAAAATCACAATTTTACTATATCTCGATGCACATATTCAGATATTCAAATAAGAATAGATGTATAGGACCAATAAAATTAAGGCTAAATTTACCTATCCATCCATACTATTTCAACACACCTAAAGTTTTCAATCTTTTCAAATAAAGTAATAAGCACCCCGAGGGATTTTAAGTAACCTTAATCCCTTTAGAGTGAGACCGAACTCCACTATAACAAAGTAAACATAAGGGCAAAAACAGAGTATTTTTAAAGATATTACACTTATGAGTCATTTTTGGTCAACAAACACTTACTTAGGTTTCATATTTATCACTAATTTACTATTAAAATCAATAAAATACTGCCTCAACCCACTCCACATCCCCACACCTTACCGCTACCCCACCCCTTATTGGCTCTATAAACCGGTGGTCGCATGCCTCGAAAACCAATTTTGCTATGTAGAGTCACCGTGACTTCCATTGTCAGAACAAGAAACATGACAAATAACTAACAGAGGCATAAGGTACCTTAACTAACTGAGGCAAAACATTACAACATAACCACAATGCGGAAAATTTATATTTTCTTGCAAACTAAAAGGCAGAGAAGACATAAATTAGATGTGTAGCTTAAGAAAAGCCAGCTGAATTCATCACAAGCCAGAGCAGAGAAGAAATCTCAATAGAAATAAGAATACATAGTAGTAAATTATGTAATAAAAGCATTTCTAACTCAATGTCATAGCTACCAAGTTTAATGAAGCAAAGATAAAAATTGAACAAGCAACTTTAACCGATTTTATATCTAATGGAATTATTCGAAATCCAGGCGTGGTAGTGTACCGTCAAGGGGCGGGGGCGAAGCGTTTGAAAAATGATATTTTATTTGATTTTTAATTTAATAAATTAAAACTGATTAATGTATTAAATATTAGATCCACTCAAGTGTTTGTTTAAAATGACCCATAAAGTGTAATATATTTAAAATGTCCTGCTTTTGGCCTTTATTTTTTACCTTTTATAGTGGGAGTTCGCTTGCCAAAAAGATTTTTCCAAAGCTCATGTCAAAAAATCCCTCCCAGGTGCTTTTTTGAAAGGTTGAAAACTTTAGGTGCCAATTTGAAATGTTGAAAGTAGTTCAGGTGCCAGAATGAAATTTAGCCTAAAATTAACATGAACGAAGAGAGAACGAGAAAGACTTTCCAGAATGCAGTTTCTGCTTTGGTTGTATTGTACATAGAAACACTAAAGCACTGAGTGAAAACTCATCAAAATACACTGGCAACTGTTTTCTGCACTGGTTAGGTGAAACTAACATCATCTGTCAAACTGCAAGGCTCATAGTAGGTACTACCGCCACAGGGTTTATACGGTAAAAAGGTGAGAAATTAACTACTCTTCATACAGCTGTAAATATCAAAAGAACCAAACTGATGGGGCAGGAAGCAAGAAAGTGGATCACAAGATTGTGTAGGGGTCCTGCGAAGAACTTGAAGAAAGCTTATTACTGGCTGCACTGCGCTGGACGTCAGATTATGTCCAACTCAAAACAATGGTTGTCCAAAGTACTAACACAAATCCTTAGTGAATCAAGGAGTTGGTGGTGTAGGAAGTTCGCACAAGTGCATACCTGACAAGACCTCAACTACCATGCTTTACAAACTTCATGGTGTTAATATTACATGCCTGGTATCGGCTTATCACCGGCAGCACTGTGCTAGACTTCAGAATTCAGATTATGTCCAACTGACCAGCAGCACTGTGCTAGACTTCAGAATTCAGATTATGTCCAACTGAAAACAATTATTGTCCAAATTACTACTATGAAAATCCTTAGTGAATCAAGGAGTTGGCAGTGTAGGGAGTTTGCATGACTGCATAACTGACAACATCTCAATTACCATGCCCTACAAACTTCATGGTGTTAATAACTTAATATCACATTCCTGGCATTGCCTTCAGCAATGATCCTAATTATTAGTTATGGCAGGTTTTCTGAGCTCCAGGAGTGTCAAAATCACACTGGAACCGAGTGACACAAACTTTGAAGACATGCTGCGTACTGTCAGTCATGGCTGATGCTGGAAGACATGAAAAAGATCAAAAAGGGATGTTATAGCATTAAATATCAGGCAAAAAACTGAGCGAGCCTAATTAGCAGCAGCATCTAACAATCGCTCAGGAGTCACCTAAAAGTTAAACCTTCGTATTGATATATCAACTGGATTGCTGTTCAAACTTCAAAGTGGCTTCTATCATAGGAGAACTAATGAGCAACCGAAACCCACCATGCCTTCAAGCATGAAAATATCATAAATTTGACAAAGATTAAGCAAAAAATTAAAGATTCATCAAATTAATCACAACTTACCAACTACAACAATATGATTTCAAAATCCCCCAGCCAAGGAACATTCTTAGCATAAACAAAGAGAGCTGGCTTGGCCACAATTAAGATGCTTGTGGTAATTGTCACAAGGGTACTGCATTGTCTCTTTAGCACTACTACATTCTCATAGACTTCAGAAAACAAAAATCAACTTCTTAATCACTACATATTCGGGATCTCCACAATCAGGTTAGCTAATAACCTCACCAATCCAAGAACTCGATAAATGCCCATTTGCTAATTATCATGGTTAGTTCCAACTGATCAACAAATGAAAGAGCTACCAAACTCAAAGAGAACAGCAATACGAATACTCTAATCATATGAACATAGCAAGCAGTAACTAAATCCAAGATGAATTTCTTACAGGCTAAGGACACAATTGGTAACTTGCTGGCCTCTGTCGAGGCATTTCTCGGGGTTGGGATCATTCTTCTTACACTTCAAGAAAGCCACATTTTGGTCACGGCAATTAGTAGCAATGTGCTTTGATGTCGCCATCAACATTGCTGATGTCGGGATCGGATCTCCAACAGCATCAACCGTGCTTGCCATTCTCTAATCTAATCAATCAAACAAAAACCAAATTCCATGTTTACATCTTATCTATTAATGTCTTAAACAAATACTCCCTAAAATATCGTCCAATTTCTAATTTTGATGTGTTCCTCAAATAATATAATTTTTAATGCGGTATGCCATTTTATAAAAAATATATATATAAAAAATTCAGTATTAACTATTAACATTATAATTTTGAATCAAATGAAAGTTGTGTGAGCCAATTAGTACATGGAAGTTTGTTAATAAGCAAATTGGACAATATTTTAGGGACGGAATAAATTTAGAACCCTAGATCATAAATGTGACCTTTTTTCTGTTGGCTTAGTTCTCCTCTGCTTTCTTCTAGAAAGAGATGCAAGATATTGTGTGAAGACAAAAGAGTTACCGGATTATCCTCGCTCGCTCTAGAGCTGTGCATATGAGCCGAGCTGTTGTATGCCTACAACCACAAATAGTATTGGTTTGGGTGTGAAATAGCTATTTTATCCCCCCACACATTTGCAAAATTGTAATAGTTAGGAAGTTTCTGTTAAGAACCTTGTCATTTCACTACCCACTAGCTCGGTCGGCTCAGTCGAATTGAGTTTGAACTTGCTTCACCCTAGTATGGAGTCTAGCCAAGCTAGTTAGCTTGACAAGCCGGCTCGGTAACTTGTTATCATATTCATATTTTTTTTATTATGAAGATTTTGTTTATAATTTTTTATGATTTTTAATTCCTTATTATGGAGTATTATTTTATTATGAATATCTGTTTTATTAATATTAATCTCTATTACAAATTAATGGATTTGCCTTTTTTGTTACATGTTAATTACTTTTATTATTTGATTAACTAAACTGGATTTTGGTTAAGCCAATAAATTTGAATTTTGAAATAAGTGAGCTAGGAGCTGGGCTCGATGAGAGCTCGTCGAGCCCAAAATTCTTCAAATTGAGCTCGGCTCATTTACAACTCTATGCTTAAGTCTTGTAAAGTAATTGAAAGCTTCGATTGATTGGAGCTTGAACCTTATTTTCGACCGAATTGGAGGCCGAAGAGACTCGATTGGGCTCAATTATTAGTGTTATTCTTTGGTAGGATAAACATGAGGCTCGTCCGGGGCATTCCCTTGAGAACTTAGGCCGTTAATCCATCCATTATGTGTTGATGGGCGGTCCGGTATTTAATTTAAATAAGAAACTTACATTAAGGATCCGGGCAGTAGCAGCAGGTATATATCAGGTTATAATATATCTCCATTCTTTCCCCAATGACCCCCACTTCTCCAGCGTCGTCAATCTGAGGTGTGCTAAAATCAAAACCGACCGAACCGAACCCGAAAATAACGAAATTTTTGGAGCAGTTCGAACAGCTTCCGATTAGATTCGGAAAAACTTAGAACTAATTAAGTTAAAGCCTTTGAAATAACGAATAGAACCCGAAATCTAAATTTTATGTAGATTTTCAAATTTTCATTTATTAACTTTTCAAGGAATCTTGTAGTATTTGCATGTACATTTAAGAAGAGAATTTAGATTTAACTTTTCATTATTGGTATAATGAAATAAAATATATATATATAATCTTTCTAAAACTACAACAACATAGGAAATACAAAGATGTAGCGTATTGTGTGTATTGAATGTATAGATTGTATAATTAAATCTTAAAAAAGGAGTTCATTGAAATTACATGGATTAAATCTAGTTAAGGACTTAATTTGAGTTCAAGGCGATATTCTAAAAATTATCTCAAAACCAAAATTCAACCGAGGAAATGGGAACAGTGCCGATTTAGGTTGACTTTCATTCTTACAGAGAGAACAAACGAGAAATAGGTTTTGACTCAAAACCAAACGAACCGGTATACCCACCCTAGTTTGAACCTTGATTGTCACACTTGGATCGATTGGGAAGCTACCAGTGTCTAAATACATTTGTTATATTTTAATTTTTCTTATTTTATCATGAAACTCTAAGTTTGAGTTCAAAACATGTATTTATTACGTTAGTTAAATACCCACTTGTTGGAATATCGAACAGTTTTTTCAACCTAAATCAAAATCAATTTACTTAAGCAGGACAGGTTGGGTAACGAACAACTATATCAGGATACGCAATACATTGATAATTATCTGGTTCATTAGGATATCATATGCTCTTTCCACACAAAATCCAAAACAAAGGTCACTCTAGCGTGAAGCGAGGCACACTGTGTCAGGTATTGACAAAAACTAGATTAAGTGTCGAATTTGTACATGTCTAATGTTTATAAACCTAAAAAAACAATTTGGTTTTTCTTACGAGATCGATAGATACTTTATCAAAAGTCGATGTTGCGGTTATATATATTATAATAAAGTAGGGATATTGCATAAAATATAAATCCGACCCGACCGGATCGAACAGCTTGAAATTTTCAAAACAGTACTAATTTAGGTTGAAAAATGCGAGAACCGACTTGATCTCGGTTCAGTTCGGGTTCGATACCATTATTATTTTAAAAATAATAAATATATATATATATATAATATATATATATATATATATATATATATATATATATATATATACTCTATATATAATCTAAAGTGTAAAACCCAACCACCTCCCCTCCCCGATCCCCATATTAGCTATTTTAAGTTAAAGTGTAAAATACCGCTCTCTACAGTGGACAGTCAGTGAAAAAATTGTATCATTGGTTCAAGAGAATCAAGCAATTCTACTACATTATCTAAGTGGTGCAGTAGCCCCAAGCTTATCCTGATGCAGATTGAATGTAAAAATTTTGTTGAGACAACCATCAAATATTAAAAAGGACTGTAATATTATTAGTTCATAGATTAACTAGATTTTATGCAAAAGCTAACAACATTACAAAATTAACTTCATTATGCAAAAGCTAACAACTTATTACAAATTAACTTCATTTTATGCAAAAGCTAGCTACAACTTTATCATAAAAAGAAACTTAATTTGGGTACCGTGTAGAAGATAAAATCTTCAATAATTGTCCCGGAGAAGTAAATGCTACAATTTTTTCTCATAGAAAGATGATTAAGGTTTGGTAAGGTTTTGCTTAGTAAGATACAATTCTATTTGAACTAGTGTAGACGCGTCATGTAAGACTAGGTTTGTAAAATAAATGAGCCGAACGAATAACCATCGATGGTTAAAATATAATTAGTATATAAAAATACGCAATTATAAAGTAACCTCAAACTTGTGGCTCGAAAATAACTTTCAAATATATTTCAGAAAAACAACTCACACAACAACACTTTTATTTATCTAGGCCTTTCAGCCTGTTTTACAAAAATCTTATTTGTTATTTTTCTCTTCAAGATTAGTGTTTTTTTTTTGCTTGATGGTTTTATTGAACTAGAAGTTCACCATCTATTTATACTACAAGTTTGCCAACAACTTACTATTGTGGAAATTTAATGTATGTGCAATATTTCAACACCTAAACTCTATTTATTTGTAGACATATGTCTATTAGTATTAGTAATGTATTTTTGATGATGTAATTTGGATGATATTGATGATGACAAAGAGGCTGTTTATTTCCCCTCGTGTCGACATTCTTACGTAGCCGTATAATCATCTCAGTGACTTCTTGGAACTCTAAAAGCTTTATTGTTGCGGGTAAGCTCTTTGTAAAGATATGCGCAACTTTTACGTCCGGTTATACTTTGACATCACCTACATCGGCGTAATATCTACAATCGGGTGATACTTTAGAATCGTGCTTGGACTTGTGACTATTAGGGGTTCATAGCGAGCTATTGCCCTAGTATTGTCAAAAAGAAACTCCAGCCCCGGTCGCCTTGATGCTTACACGAGATGGGTCACAAATTTCTTTATCGACATGCTTCTTTTGCTTTGACTTCGGAATCTTTGGATGTACTCGAGATACGTGGTAGAATGTTGATACTCTTCTTAGAACTCACTCCAGATCTTTGCTCCACCGTTTAGACAAAATACAGCCACTGAGGCCCCGGGAGCGATAGTAGATCTCTGTCGGTTGTGGCGTCGGTGTGCCATGTTGCTAACTCTTCCCAAATGCCGTATACCCAAGCATCTTTACTTCTTCTTAGATGCTTCAGGGATACTTCGCGCAATCCGATTGGCTTTCACTGGTTAGCTTGATGAAGTTTACCTGCGCATAAGACATGGTCCTGAGTGCACAGCATGGCATCATGATGGATCCTATGGCCCAGAAGGCGTAGGTATGTCCTTCGTGCAATTTATCTCGGCACTAGTAGTGAGACAACGTGGCACTCTGTTGAGTTGAATTTCATGTCTCTCATGGGGAGATTACCCTTCTTGGAATTACTCATGTTGAACCTTTGAAGTACCTTATTCATAAGTATCACGACAAATGTCCCGGCCTCTGGCAGCTCTCGGGTGGATCTTTTATTCCAGAAGTATATATTGTCTTGCTTCAAGTCCCTTCATTGAGAAACATTTTCTAACCAATCCTTAGTAGGAGTTTAGTAACTCTACCTTGTTTCGATATTGATAAGTATGTAAATCAACATACGGGGTATAAATGATACACATAACTCCCTAGCTTACACTTAGCATATACACAAGATTCTTACGTTCTGATGAAACCAAACTCTTTGGGTGATTTCATCAAAGCGTAGATTCTTCTTGAGATGCGTGCTTAAGACCATAAATGGACTTTTTTGCAACTTGCATACCTTCTTAGGTAGTTTAGGACATGTAAAGCGGAGGGGTTGTGTACCATGTGTCTTTCCTCAAATTTCCATTCGGGAAGCGTGCTTTACATCCATTTGCCATATTTCTGATCATGAAATGCGGCAATGGCTAAGATTATGGGATGGATTTAAGCGTAGCTGGCGAGTAGTTTCGTCATAGTCCACTCCGTGAACTTGTTTGAAACTTAACCCGCTACAAGTCTAGCTTTGAAAACATCAACGTTTCGTCTTTATCATATTTCTTCTTAAATACCCGTTTATATTCCAATAGGGGAAAGCCCCCATTTGAGTAAATCAACCAAGGGCCAATGCGTTTTTTGGTACACATAAATTCATCACCGGTGCGTGCTATTTGCCATTTGTCGACATCCATTGCTATTCATTGCTTCTTTGGCAAAAGTGGATACGTCACTTTCAGCCATTGAAAGCTTCGCCCATACCGGCTACCGTTCGTGGCGATCCCTGTTCTCCCCAAGGGTTGGTTTTCCGTTTTCACGTGGATCACGGCTTGGAGTGTTCTATGAAGTTGTACTTGTGGTGTGTCGGATACCTGCATTAGATGCATCAACATTGACTTCTGCAGCAGGCTTCATCCAGATGAACACCATTACTTCTGGTCATACGGACAAATATTCTTTTTCAGAGAACCTCTCACCATTCCCATGATGATTTTTATTCTCTGCTTGGGTGAAGTAGTAACCAAAGAAGCTGTTTTCCCTTGGATATCCTGTAAGGTAACACATTTTATCGATTTGAGCAAGTTTATCTTTTGTTAATCTCTTGCGTAAGCTTAGCGACCCCAGTCTTGAGAAAAGGCTAGCCGGGAATCTTCCCAGAAACCACTGTCATGGGGAATTTTATCTGTGACTTGGTTGGACATGTCACATTTTAAGGTAAATCTGCGCTTAAGTGCATATCCCGAGAAATTAGCGAGGTAGATCACCTATAGGCTCATCATAGATCGAACCATGTCAAGAAGGGTTAGATTTCTCCTTTCGAGACACGCCATTATCTTGGCGTTCACGCTAGAGTGAGTTGTGAAAACGATACCACTCTCTAAGATGAAATGATATTGAACTCGTGACTCAGAAACTGTTCTCTCCACCTCATCGAGACCGGAGAATCTTGTCTTATTCAATTGGTTTGTACTTCATTTGGAACTCCTTGAATTTCTCAAAGGACTCGTGTTTGTCTGCATGAGGATACCTGGCAGGTATCTGTAGTCATGTCCGATAAATGTAATGAAGTAGTTATAACCTCCTCTTTGCGGATGTGTTCATTGGCCCACGTATTACATCGGTGTGTATGATCTGATAAATCACTTGCCCTTTCATTTAAGCCGATTGAAGAGCATTTTGGTCATTTACCCAGCGAGGCAAGACTTCTTGTAGCTTATCGCGTATGATTATGTCGAAACCTTCAAGTATTCCACGGGTGGAGTTTCTTTTATTAGGTTCTCGTTAATGCTTGACCTAATGATGCGCAATGCCATAAGGTATGTGGTTTAAGTCGTTAGGCTTATTAAGTTTAAGTTTATGTTATATGACTGGAATTAATCATGTTTAAAATGTATAGACCATTTTGAAGGGAGGCGATTAAATGCTACCTCATTCTTCAGTGATCCTAAATTCATCGGGATCTATTGAAAATGGTTCTTGGTGCCCGAGCGTTAGTCGATCGATAAGCCAATCATTTAATGATATGAGAGCTTATGACTTTGTCCAGTTCCCAACCTGGCATCGCGAGAGCTAAATAGTGTCATCTCTGGATTTCTAGCTTCCTTCGGAATAATTCCTCAAGTTGCGGTATATGTCATCTTTTTCATATTAGATTTGGGCAGAAAGGTTCCATATTGTCAAAAAACATGAGACATTGGACATCCCGCAAACATGAGACTTGTGCTTTTTTGGGATCACTTTTCGCGATGGGAGGCGCTATCGTTAGGTTTCGTAGGAACCTTATTATTCAACATATTGATCCTATAGCGAATGATGATTCTCAAGTTTCGAGACCACTGCGTCAAAATTCGGTATTCAACTTGCACTTTTTAAGTCTTTGACGAAGCCAGTTGTTAGGAAATGCCCGATAGTGGTAGCCATAACATTAATTCTACAAGAATAAGTAAATAAAATACTTAGACTGAGTAAACTAAAGTAAAATACTAATACTTCAAATCTCACGAAATATATTAGTATCAGAATCTATTATACTTAAATTCAAATATGGCAACCTTTGCATACATTTTTGAATCGATTATAATAATGCCAGGTTATCAACCAATTATGTAAAACACTACACAACTCTTGTGTGGCATCTTATGCTACCCGATATTTATACATCTCAGCAGCATACACATATTAAACCAAAGTGTTACTTGGATTGATCTCATCACAGCCCCACAACGTTAGTGGCAATCACTTCAACATGATCCATTGTCATATCAAATGCTAACATTATAACGCACCCGCCCGTCCGCGATTGTACTCAATTGATCTGGTGGGTACCTTGACTTTAAAATTATTGATACTTTTGTTAAATTTTGGTGGTGAGATTATTATTACTTGTTTTTCATTTACTCATACTGCGCTTCTGCTAATCAAGCAATACATGTAACATGAAAAATAAAACAAAATGTTAATGCATATTCAAGAGATATACGGTCCACTAGAGCCTATTACAGTATCAAAATACTAAGCATAAGTCCTAATTCTTGTATCTTGTCCCCTTACGGATCCAACCTGATCCTACCGTGAAATGATCTTGATATCTTCACTTGTTACAATATTTATATTCTAACCCATCTTAGACAACTTTACTTGACTTGTGGGTAAAATAATAAATAAATAAATACAAAAATATATGACTCAGAGAGAAGGTCATTTCTGACATTACTGATTGGAACCGGAGAAAAATAAATAAATGGGCCATATCTATATACCTCCATTCAATCACAATTACAAAATAGGCACATTATGAAATCATATATAAATGAACAATAAATATTTTAAATGGAATTAGAAAAATACATGTTTGTAATTATCAAAAAATTAATTAATCATGTAATTACACATATTAAAATTAATTAATATATAAACTCAATTATCATGCACATGTCAGTGTAATTATTACCATAATTATTATATCCTTTTTAAATTAATTTAAAAAGATATAATATAAGAGAGGAAAATAAATAATTACCGTCCACATAATTAATTACAATCAATTAGGTGAATTAAAATATAAATAATCAATAAAAACAGAAATATATTAACTAGTCCGTAATTTTAGGAAACGAAATAAGGAATAAATTGAGATTAGGGTTTTTAAAATTAGGGCTGCATGATGGGCTGGACGGGCCGACTCGACGGCCGACCGTGAAAGGCACTGGCGGCGCACATGTGGGTAAATCATCGTCATTTTGGTACCAAAATCGGCCCGATCCGGCACCGGACGGCGCCAGTAGAGATTCGCCAGTCGACGATTTACTCCACGCATATTTAGCTTCGAGTTTGATTTGAATTTAATTAGTTTCTAAAAATCGTTTTGGAGGCTTCAAAATTTTTTCAAAATTTACATGAGAGTCGAACACATTGAACTTCATAATTTTCTTGAGAAAAAACTCTGATAGTTAATTAAAATAAATATTTTAAATTTAATTATTAATTAACCGGTCTACAAATCTCTAGTGTTTTGAACCTTAGAAAAAATCCAAAAATATAAAATTTAATGGCGACCTTCTCTATCTGGGTTCACAAATGAAATTATTTTGTAATTTTACAAATTTTACATCCCAAACACGTTTACAAAGCGTTTTGAAACAAAACCAATTAAATCGTCCCTTTTTAATTTATGAAACAAAATCTAATGATGTTAACAAAATATGATAATACATCATCATAAATTTGTAACACATGTAATTGACCAATCAGGGTATGGTGATTTATTCTCATCATATATTTATCAATTAAATATATAGACAAGAATAATCAAAATAAAAAGTGATAAAAACAAACAACCATAAAATAAATAATGTAAAAGCGACTTTAATTCGGCAGTACCAATGAGTGGAAAATCTATGGATATATGAGTATAAATACAAATCCAGATCTAGGAAGGTTTTAAAGTGCTTTATTCTAAAAAATACACATGATTATAATAAGTATAAGCCAGTACTTGTTGTAGCGGAGTAATTTCCGCAAAATTTCTGCGGCTTCAAATTCTAGCGTGAATTTGACTTCCTATCTGTGTTGTTGTATCAATCGTATGATATCTCTAGTTGTGGTCAGCGCCGGGGAGAGTTTGAATCAAAAGCGGTTATGCTAGTAACAAGGTTGAAAACCAAAGCAAGAAAAATTCTTGAAATTTCGACCAAGGGGGTGGCTACTTAGGGGTTTTTGATGAAAATATTTTCACTTATTTGTCATGAAAAACTAAAAGCGCCTACTTATATAAGGAGCTAGGTTAAAACAAACCGATAAAAACCGTTGAAATTAGCTGACTGTTAAACCTATTGGATTCGTTAAGACACTAATGAGTTGAACTGAGGTAAAGCTTAATTAAATAGTAATGAGGTAAATATCAATAATCTTTCAAGTTATTGATAAATACTCGAACCAATTAAACAACTTATTTAATTGATTCTATTTCTATTTAAAATAGGCATTCTACATAAAATGTAGAACCCTTATGTGAATAAAATACATTTCTCATTTCTCAATTATCTGATTCTATCTTTAATTTCATACATGAAATATAACTTCAATGACTGTATTATTGGCCTTACAGGCTCGAATAGTAAAATTTTGTATAATAATAATAATGTATTGAGCAATTACTATTATTATAGCGATTAATAGTGAATCTATAGCAATGGCTCATAGCCCTTAAATTATCATGAGAACCCACCTTTAGTAATATACAATTACTAAGTTGAACACTAATTTAACAAGCCCCATTAAATGAATTGATACGCGAGGTAGCCAGCAGCGGGCATAATAAATGGAATCGATTCTAGTTGATTTCAACAAACCAAGCGGCGCTCTTGTGCCGACCACATGGCCTTACTGTACTTTCTGCGCTTACCGTGGTTGAAAGAGAAAGCAGTAGGTTGTCTCTTTTACACTTATGATAGCTCTGAGCCGAGATTGAACACATATCCGTTAATTGAGCAACATTGTGATCTCTGCATAATCTGACATCCATAATACCGTTCACTTTGCTTGCTGCTCACTAAATGCAAGGTACGATCAAGTGTTCCTTTGACATATCTCGGGATCGTCCTAGCGCTAAAGATGTGGCTTTTCTTGGATTGCATGAACACTCCAACTCTGAATGTATATGTCGGGTTTTGGAGCGTTAGTACATGAGACTTCTACTATCTGCCCGATACATTGTTGTATCTCAGTCTTTCCATCATTGATCGCAACTAGAGTTTGGCTCCATTGGGGTAGAAATAAAACATATACCCTTCCTTGAACTTTTGGGAAGTATATCTCTACTTGTTATGTTGACGAGAGATATACCTATGTCGGTTCTTTCAACTTCGATCCTAAAAGTGTTTCTACCAATTCTCGAAACTCCGCTTTTGTTTGAAATCTAACTGACAGGTTTGCCCTTGTTCGTTGAATCTCATCTTTGTCATCTCGATGTGTGATCAAATCATCCCACATATCTACGAGGACAGCGATAAACACTTGAACTTTCACGAACAAGCTTGAATCTGCTGGGGCAACATGATAACCACTCTGAACTAGGAACTCGGCAATTTCTGTGCTCTTGGTGCCTACTTAGTATACGGTGCCTTTTTTTGATTTGCGCACCGCAGATTTGGCCTAGGATTAAATAAATCCTAAGGTTGGTCGATATAGATATCGCGATCGACCTCCCCGTGAAACCCATTCTTCGCATCCATTTTCTACAATATCCATGACTTCACGCACTCTGAGATAGTAAGACCTGACCCCAGTAGTAATCTTTGCCAGCTGGTGAGAATGTCTAGGTCATAGTCAGAGATTCATTACTCACAGAGAGAATCCTCGAAGACACCAACTAGTCGGAGGCCTTGCGTAGGTAGTACCATCGGAGCCAGAATCTTTAACTTGTAAACCCATTTGCGAGGATATGAGTTTAACACACCTTCGAGGTTTTGATACCAAATCCAAGTCGATTTTGTTTTAGTGCCAAAATCTTCCTCTCCCAATGTAACTCATAGCTCTGGACTCTTTGAAGCTTCTTGAATGTAGTTGACTCACTGACCTCCCATGTATGAAGCTTACATTATTACTTACTGGTTGGCCTCCTATCTCTAGTAGATCTTGTGTGACTCCAGCACGAACTCTGGTGATTGGTTTGCACCTCACTTACAGTGTTTCACTGGCAAATCACATTTTCAAGGTCTTCTTGACTTGGTGAATAATAAAACACTTTGTGATTGCCGTTTATCGAACTTTGGTTCATCACTGATGCAGTGCTTCCCCACTATCTTGAGAGGAATCTTCCTTCAACTTAAATTGAAGCTTTTCTTGCAACTCTTGGTATACGTATATAATTTGTATATATAAAATGCGTAACTCTAAAATTAACCTCAAAACGTGGCTCAAAATAACTTTTAAATATATTTCATAAAAATAACTCACACAACAACGCTTTTATTTATCTAGACCACTCGACATTTCTTTTACAAAACACTTTCTGTTATTTTCTCTTCAACCTTAGTATTTTTTTTTTGCTTGATGATTGAACTTTCTAAAGTTCACTATCTGTTATACTACAAAGTTTGCCAAGAACTTGCTATTGGAAATTTAATGCATGAGATTATTTCAACACCTAAACTCTATTATTTGTAGACATATGTGTAGTATTAGTGATGTATTTTGATGTATTGATGGTGACAATGATGTTTAACAGAATATATAGGCGGGTTGGGGATTCGGCTCGGCCTGAAAACATCGAGGCCTTAATTTTTTTATATGGACCGGCTTGAGTTCGTGCACAGGGATAATATTCGGTTAGGTCGGTTTGAATTGTTTGGGCAGATTCAAAATGGTCGGTTCGAGATGATAAAATAATTCGTCAAATGTAATTAATTGAACAGCTTTTTAAACAGTAGAATATTAATTAAAAATTAAAAAGTGAAACACATGGTACATAATAAACAAAAACAATTGATTAATAACACTTAAAAATTGAATACCTTATTGATATCATAGGTAAAATCAAAATCAAACCCCAAGTGAAACAAATCTCAATTAAAACTTATTGTATACAACTTAACAAAAAGAACAATTCGGCGCAATTGAATTCCACTTATGTGCAATTCACCGTCGGATCTTCAATTCTTACTTTAATTATAGCTAATCTTGATTCAAAACTCTATTAAAATCTTGAAACAAACCAGGAGAGAAACGGATTATAGAAGGAGGGGGAGAAAGAGGGAGAAAAATGGTTAATTTGTTTCATGGTTAAAGTTTATGCTTGGCCGAGATGGAGGAGGAGGCCACGGGGAGGCGGAATGAGTGCAAACACTAGTCCATGCTAACATGTCACGCTAACACTAGTGCAACCCATAGTCTAGTCCAGCCCAAACATGTATCACCAATCCAAACCCAAATACGAAGTCATATACCAAGCAATTAAACAACCACTCAGCGGCGCTACCGCCACCACTACACACATCAACACCTATGCGGCCACCTCCTCTACCATACAGCAACACCGCCTTTATCTCTCACTCACTACGCTCGCTCACTGCTGTGTCTGCATTGCACGCCTCCTCCCTCCTAATCTTTTTTACCGCCACTACCATCTTCGACCTAGAGCATTTACATTAATATTCACCTATTCATCTCTTTCTAATTTATTCTAAAACCTCTTTTAAGATTAATTGGCCATTATTAGTTTTTTCTATACATTCTTGATGCTCTCTTACTTTTGGTTGGTTAGAGATTTTCCATTTGAATTGTGTAATTAAGCAAAATGGCAATTGAAAAAAACTTCCCATAATCTTCTATCTTAAATTAAGAATACATTTGATGCCTTGTGATGTCATTGTATTGATTAATGCCAATGATTTATGCTTACAAATGACATATGATGATGACAGACATGAGAATAGCGAATAAAATTCACACATGGCTTTGCGCCTAGTTATAATCTCATCGAGAGAAAAGCAAGAGTTGATTTTTGCTAGAAGATGCTCACTAGGGAAACAATGTATGCAACTCTACTAATCCAATGAACCCATATAAAAAAAAAAGATTTTAACTTGATATGACTTTGTTTTCGTACCGATCAAAATCCCACGTATTACACTTGACGATAAAATAGATGAAGTAGAAGAGACGAGCCTTCTAGTAACATTTAAATCTCTATGAGTGAAGAGACAACAAAAAAGCCAAAACTTTTAAAAAAATAATGGAAGTCATGTAAATTTTGGTTTAGGGTACAGAGATGTTGAATATGGCCAAGACGGCTTTCGGTGTATCTAATGGAGAAACCCTTAAACTAGCGATCTTTAAGAAACATAGAGTTAGAAGGCTAGATTGGGTCCTGTAGTTGCAAGTGATGACTCGAACTACTCCAAAACTTTAGCAATATGCCAAAGCCGGCTAACTTACGGTTGCGTGACCAGCATTGTTCTAGCCACCACCTCACATAGTATCAATCCGAGGTTTTTATCGGCATTCAGTGCACGCCATCCGGCGATATTAACAACACAGTCTTTCTAGAAGATCACAATATGCGTCCTTACAATTATTCCAAACTTCGAGTATTTTTAAATGTAAATCTTCATTTGTAAGTATATTCTCGAGTTGAAAATCCCTTTGGTTATCTATTCCTATCATACATTCTCAACAAAATAACTTCCAATATCCACATAAAAACATATTTACATCTGAACCACCTTACTCAAATTCACACTCTTGTGGTTTAGTAGCTTTAGGGCGGCCTTGAGTTCACAAAGTGTAAACTTCGTAATCTTCAACACCATATAATGTCAGTATAATCCTCTCCATACATATTTTTTACTCATAAATTAGTTTCAAGTACATTTGTACACATATATACACATTTATGATGAGAAGTATATTTGACTCATAAATTGAATTTCGAGTATAATTGTACTTTCGAAGCATGTATAGTACATATGCCTATAAGTACAAACACCTTCGCAGCAGCACTCTTAAGTTAGAGTACATATATATATATATATATATATATATATATATATATATATATATATATATATATATTTCAAATTTTAAAAGTATATTTTGTACTCAAATATACAAGTGTAGAAATACAATATACTCGAATACAAAATATACACACCTTATAGGTTTCAAAATATATTTGTACTCCCATATGTGTGTCTAGAGTACAATATATTCTGAATACAAATATATTTATTTTTACTCACACATTATCAGTTCTAGAGTATATGTGTATTCAAATATTAGTCAATAGAGTACATGTATACTCTAAATACATGATTTACACATTCACAAACTAGAGCGAGTTTTTTAGTATATTTGTACTTTCTAATCACTAACTTTAATACACATATACTCTACAGACCATCATATACACATTCTTAGTAAACTGTTATTCAAGTGCATTTGTACTCTCTAATATATGTGTGCTTAGCATACATATGCATCTTTTAAAATGATTACGATTAAAGCTAATATTGATTATCTGATGGAAAAAATATTATGCAAAACTTTGTTGTTTAAATCTTAAGAAAACAAAAGCATATCGGGATCATTTATCAATATATGATCGAACTACAAAATATATAATGCATATATATTCCTTATATAACCAAAATTCTAACTGCGGATTGGTATCTCCTAAAGAACCCAACAGATATATTCAAGTCATATATTTACTTCCACCATTTATACTTCATAATGAAGATATTATACATACAATAATTATAATTCTCAGAAGATGGAAATAAATACCGAGTTTCCTCACGAATATATACATGATGACATAATCTCACCATTAGACCCGGTGTTAAATTAAGTCTACTTGATGATATAAGATTAACTTGTGTCCATTTGAGGCGTTTCAAAGTTTGTTTGTCAAAAATAACTACTTGAGTTGTCTCCACGATTGAAGTAAATTTAATTTAAAGATAAGTGTAACTTTCCAATATGTGAATTTCATTGAATTCGTTGTGTTTCGATTACATTGACCACAATTCTTACTTGTATTACTCAACTAAGTCAAAATTAGAAAGATTTCATCAGTTGTGTGTTTAACTTCATTAAAAGCACAATTCTTTACTACATCATCTTATCAAGTACCGCTTTTAAAAGATCAGAATGATGTCATTCCCTGGGATAATACATTACTCAAAATTAAGAACTGATACTTAATTAGAACTTGATAGTATTTATATGGTCCTCCACGTACTCTTATCAATTAGATGTATCGTTCAATGACTTAAATCACCTCGATCCAATTTGTATGTGAACATACAAACTAGACCAATATTAATGTACCTCCCACTTAAAGTCTAGTAGGAGTTGACTAGGTTATCGTTACTAGCTCAAGTCTTGTTAAAGTCATTTTCTAGAGTATGACTCGGTTAGTTGTTTACACAAAGAATAGCGGTTATGGCGGTGTATTTAAATAAAATTACAAAACTGGAGTCATATCAATATATCCTTTTCCATTCCTATTAAAGAAGGCAATAATTAAATTATATAAAATATGCATTTAATAAATACATTAAATGGCATGGAATGAATGACTCATAAAAGTCAAATCACATCATTAATACTATTAAGTGTGAATGCAATAATCATGCAATAAATGCTAATTATGAGTGAGATAATTACTCTCAATCAAATTCAAATTTAAATATATGATTGTCAATCATATAAATAACTTCCATTTTTGATTTGTAAATCAAATTAAATCACACATAAATATACAATTAAATGTGATTGGAATTAAATTCAAATTTGAATTTATTAACTAGATATAGTTACCATGATTTTATCCTTTCAATAAATAAATATAAAAGGATAAATAATGAAAGAGAGATTATTGAATTAAAATATTATCATAAAAAATGATAATTACAATTATCATAATAATGAAATGATAATAATTAATCAAAAAACGAAAATAAATTCCAAAAAATTGGATTAGGATAGCTACAACAACCTAAACGTGAAGAAACGTGTGGACGACCAACCACCGGCCTTCAGCGGCCGACAGAATAGTGGATGCTCTACAAGATCGAGGAGGCGTGTCTGACGGTGGTGAACACTTTGTTGGCCACCGAGCAGCCTGAAGAGACTTTCTGCGAGGTCGAGCCTCCATTTTTGCTTAATTTTTTTCAGTTTTCGTTTGGTCAATTCTTTGTAAAAACGATTTGAAGGCTTTAAACTCATCCAAAAATTATGAAATTTGGTACACACATTCCTCACAATTTTCTTGAACTAGTCAGTAAAATTGCGTGATAAATCAATTTTTCAATAATTAATTATTCAATTAATACTCCAGAAAAACATAAATTATTTTGGGATACTTAAACTATTCAAAAAATTATGAAAATTTATGGACATTGTATGATCACGAGAATGCGGAAAAAATGGTGAAGTAATTTTTTTTGTGGAGTTTAAGCCTCTCAAAACACATTAAAACTTTCAGATCTTCAATTAAAACAAGTTTAAAATCATTTTATTTCATGAAACATAAATCTAATATCAAAACTATAGTCATGATGAACTTGAGAAATGCATAACACGCGCACTATATAACTCATGGATTAATTTTCATAGCATATATTAACGTAAATATATATAAACACCAAAATCATCATAAAACAATATACAACAGAATTTTTATATAGATGGCAATTAGAAAAGCCTTGCAAAGTTAAACATGCTCTCTTGATACCATTATTGGAAAAACACTATGCAAAAGCTTATTTAAATCTTAAACAAAAGTATATCAGGGATCATTAAATTGCAAGTCGGAACTACAAAATATATAATGCATATATATTAAATTAGAACTTATTTGATTAAATACATCACCAACAACTCCACGAAGCCTCCTTTGAATTCAAATGCAAACACTTCAAGCGGTAATGCCTACGGATTACTTTACCGAGGAGTGGTTGAATCATGTCTTTGTGTTTTCTAGAACTAGAACAATTAGTTGATCAAAAATTTTAAAATTTCAATTCTTGTGGTGGAAAAGAAAGAACTTCACCCGGCTTCAATGGGGATGGGGACATGAATAACTAGTGTTGGTGTCTAGGTTTTCTATTCATGAAACCTAGTCGTCCAGCTGTGAATATATAAAACATACACTTCGAGAAGCGCAGTGTATAACCGATTGGCGTTAAAAGGCGACTGGTTAATTAACTCGTTAAATGAAATTAAACACTAACCAAAGATTATTGATAAGTCAACGAGCTTAACTTACAGATCAATCAATTAATTAAACTTGCAGACCATTAATTCGGTTCCAATCTGTTATATTTCATACTAAGAGGCGTAGGAGGTCACGTTGCGAGAATCTTGTTATTTCAATCAACTCTCTCAATTTAGCAACCTTGTTAATTTCATTCATATGAAATAATAAGCGACCGTATAATAATATAATTGACCATTATTATTATTGACGATATGCGTGGGAACTAGCGATACGAAATTTGTGAAGTATTATCATGAGGAACACAGGCTAGTAATTACAATTACTATGATTGACGTTCGTTTATGTAATAGCATTCACTTAAACTAGTAAATGAATTGTTATAATAATTATCTCAACGGGCATAATAAATTAAACCAATAACTATTGATTTCCAACATATCCTCGGATCCACCGATTCCAAATAATTAACCGGCGAAACAGAACAAGGCCAAACAATTGAACTAATTCTAAAGGCTTAAAACCCCTCAACTCTAGTTTTTCGTACATCAATTCAACCATTAGAAGGGGATTGTCGAAGAATCACTTTTCGATTGCCTTAAATTCTCAATTTTACTATAATTTTTTTCAATTTAGAAAACCTAAAATGAAACAATTTAATTTTATAAAATAGATTAGAGCAAGAATGTATAAAAATCGACAAATAAATACTATTTTTTATCGGCCTGTATGTACTTATTTCACTTTTTACAAATTTAAAATTCATTAAAAATAAAGAAATTTCTCAAAATATTTCGACAAATATTATTTTACGATTCATACGTTTTAGATTCATGGAGATTCGCTGTGTTTTACGATTCAATTTTGTTAAGTATGATTTGTGTTGATTTATAGAGAAGATTATAGAGAGTAATCTGAAGGAAAGTAGAAAGTGAGTGAGGAGAGAGTGTGATTTAGGTGGGTATTATTATTTTAGGGATTTTGTCCTGAATTTTTTAATGATAATTGATGATGTGGTATTATTTTTTGCCACCACCTAGGATGTTAGCATGGTGTTGATAGCACCATAGGCTGAGCCGGGTATGGGGGGGGGGGGAGGGGCTATTTACATATTTTTCAAAAAAGAAGGAGCTGAATGATGGATGGATAATTGAACTTTTATGCTTGGGCTTGGGCAAATGGGGAGGTTGGTAATGGATCTTTTTAGTTGGACAAAAAATCTCGAGTCAGTGAGCTTTTAGAATCGTTAGGCAAAAAATCTCTGAATCGGAGGCCGGATGTCGAATCATTGCGCGAGATTCGTGCTTAGAAGATTTCGAACTTAGATTGGACTCTAAAATCTCCAAAATCGGAGAGTATTGAATCCGAACTATTTAGAGCGAATAATACTTTCCGAGAATCGAATCGAAGATGCGGGTTCATTTACAATCCTATCTAATACCACCATGATGAGGGTGTTAAAGTGGATTCAACTTCTACTTAATGGGGAGACGTAAGTTGCTGAATTTTGTATTGAAACACACGTGGAGATGGTGTTGAAAGTTTTCAACATATTGTTGAAGACTTCCAGTAGTGGGAGCAAGTGGAGGTGGCATATGGCAATTGGCTTGGAGAAAATAAAGACCCCACTTGAGAATATGAGGGTATTGAAAAAGTTGTAAATTTTTAATAAACAAAAAAATTGTAGAGTGTTAAATTTGAATGGTTGTTAAAGAGAAAAGTCACGAGCTCGTCACCAGAAACGGCCCTGGATCACGTACATGGTTGTTGAACAACATTACTTATGTCTCTAAATCCATTTTTCTCGTGTCCTCTCATCTCTACAAACTTTTGAAACTACCTGATGTTATAAAGTTGAAAACTTTTAATATAAATTCGTTATATAATACTCTAATTTGACCAAAGGTCGAAATTTAACATTGATGGACTTTTGACAATTTTTTCATAAATAGGTGACTTGTATATTTAGTAGATCTTCTAAGTTGATGCTTATACACTTCTCTAATTTGTGCAAAGGTGAATAAGATTTAATTTTGGTGGACCTTTTTTTTGGCTAATTTTTGGAATACTTCCATAAAGTTCATGCTAAGTGCTTGTATATTTAATAGATTTATGTTTTTATATACTTGGTGTGTGTGTTCTTTTGAGGGGATAAGTTTGTGTTGCATGTTGGGTTTTTTATACTATTTTTCATAAACTTATGGTTTGAGGTTGTCTTTTCAATAAAGGTTGAGATCTTGTTAGAATTTTATTGAGCAATGGACAAATATTGCTTAGTATTATGCTCTCTAGGGGTTGGTTGGACTGGATAAAAAATCCGTTCCGGTTCGTTCGGTCGACACGATTTTTGATTAAAAACCGATTGACGTGCGGTTTTGAAATAGATTTTTGACCAAGCCGGAATTTGGATCCGATTTATCGGAAACCGGACGAATTATAATCAGTCGGATCCGGTTCACTATTTCCAATTTAAAAAAAAATAAAAGATAAAAATTTGTTGTTATTTCAAATTTTAGTTGTTTATTAATTTGTTGTCTCTTGTAATTTGTTTTTGGTTGTTTTTGATTTGTCCTCTTGTAATTTGTTATTATTTTGGATTTTTGAAGCCATCATATATAATAAATAAATTGGAAAAAATATTAGCTTAATTATATATAATAATAACAAATTGAGTTAATGAGCTGGCTCACGAGAGAACTTATCACGGAAGCCTCCCGATCGAGGCTTAATGATTATGTAGTCATTAGTACTTCAATGGGTGTAGCGCAGAGCCTCGGATGGTGCAGGAGCTTAAAAGCGGTGCTTAATGTAACAGCCCACTTGATTAATATCATTAGTACTTCGAAATAAATCATAATTATAATTTAGTAGAATGTAACTATTGTATAATGTTAATATATATTAGTCCATGCATGTGCGAATTAACATTTTATCCACGATGTCGATGCGTTGATAAAATGTTAAGTTAAAATAATAAAATTGATGTGGGCATTTTAAAATTTTAATAGAAAAAGTGGTGTAGACTTTCTTATCCCTATCCTCCCTATAATTGTTTCCCCCAAATCTCAGAAGAATGGAAACGTAACATTAGCATTTTAATCGTTCACCCTAATTTTCCCACTCTCAAAATTATTATATCTAAACAACGATTTAATTTATTATCTATGGTACACTCTAATTTAAATTGTTATACATACTTAAAAGCGATGGTAAGTGTTTGGGGAATTGCGAAATGGCTATTGCCCCCTATTTGAGAGAGGCCAAGTAGTGCATAAATTATGCTTTCCGAGGTAAAATAGTCATTTCGGTGGTAAAAAAACACTATTTGGGTTTCCTTACCTCTCAATCATTCCTCCTAACATAAATTTTACAATCTTACTAAAACACTACCACCTTATCACTAAACCTAAAGCTCATCTTCCATTTTGGTCCGGCTCCCCAACCCTGATCCCCTAGCACCTTAATCTCTAAAGCAACGAGTCGGTTCTACCACTAGGGCTCTTCTCCAGCACAGGTATGTCTCTCTTTCGAGGGTTGATTGTCTGACGATTATGCTTTTTGCTGATTGTATTTTTATGTACGATATTGTTGAGGTAAATTATAGTATTGACTAATTGAATAACGAATAAAATGCCCAATTCGAATAATTTAATATCGAGTAATCGAATAAAATGCCCAATCCGAATATTGACGAATTTAATATTGAGCTATATTCCTCTCCTATACAGTGTACACAACTACACATAGAGGAATCCCCAAAACTTAAACCCTAAATAAATTCACTCCAAACTTCACTTCAGTAAGATTCCTGATCATAAAAAACTAATCATTAATTTATTTGTTCCTTTTATTTATGCATAAAAATGTTAGCTTTAATTGATTTTGATGCATAAAAATCCATTATTTAATTGAGTTGTTATTCCATAATTTTTGTGTTATAGTTAGAAATGGGTGAGAAGAAGAAGGCAGGAGCAATATTCATAAGGCTGGTATCAGCAGCAGGGACGGGGTTTTTCTATGTGAAGAAGAAGACAAAGAGACTCCAAACCAACCAAATCAAACTTGAGTTCAGGAAGTATGATCCACGTGTCAACAAACATGTTTTGTTCACTGAGGCTAAGATGAAATGAGGGTATTCATCTTTTTTATGTTTTAATTCAAAAAGAGATAGTTTCATTTATGCTTTTATTTATGTTTTGATAATGAATTCAAACAATTCTGAAATGGTTTTGTGGGTTTTTTGGGTCCAAGATTTGATTTTTTTATTCGGTGGTGTTGTTACAATGATATCATAGTTTTCCATTAAAGAATGGTAGTGAAAGATGTGGTATGCTTTCAAGTATGTGTTGGACTAGGGGCGGATCTAGACCTCCGGCTCAAGTGGTTCGAAATATACTTTAGTTAAATGACATTAATCGATGCAAAGGTTATTCAAGTGGAATTGATAGAATTAAGAATCATTAGATGATATATAATCACTATAAGTCTTTTAACTTTCCTGCCTGAGGCCTTTTGAGAACAAAATAAAGGTACTTATAAGATACATCGTAAGCTGAAATCTGTAAATTTGGAAAAGCCAAATTAAATTTTAAGCTCAATTTGAGAAACTAATTATACTATCAGAGCTTGAGTAAAGTGAGCAATTTATTATCTCTGATATGAAGTTATCCGCCTGTTTAAATATTCAATCTCATTTTAGAAATGGGAACAAAGTGTGACAATAACAAAATTTCATGTGGTTCCTTATCTTGGGAGTTTAAGTTGTAGACTAAGCGAACAATTAGATGTATGGTATAGCGTCAAAGTAAGGGAGAAACTTGGTGCCAGGGGAAACCAAGCACCAACATGTTACATTAACCATAACTTTACCAATTGAGATCTTTGAGATTTTGATGGTTCAAGTGAACTACCTTGAACCTAAAAGGTTCCGCCTCAGCCAGTTTTGTTGCAGGTTAAAAGATACATGCGTACCTCGGTCCCTGCTTAGAGATTCCGCTAAACATGGTAGGGGGTTCGTAGTGTCCTTGACCCGTACATGTGTATGATATGCAGAGGAATGTTAATAGGAATGCATTTTGAATTGACCCAAAGTGACCCGACATAGACTCTAATACTATTTCACGACTTCCACCCGATAGATAAGAAGTTTATGTAGTGTAAGAAGCCATTATGATTTAAGGATAATGGTGCCCGAACTATGCTTTTATTTTGATTTGCCCCCACTGAATTATGCAATCTTTTCAGGGCTTGCCCGCAATACTTTCTATTTTTTAGAGTGCCCCACATGCTTTCCATCTTTTTACCATTGCCTCTCTCATTTTAGTTTTTCACATTTTAAATATATTTTTTTAGCTCAAAAACTTAAATGACTATTTTATCCATAACACTACATTAAAGTATAAGAACTAAACTATAGGAGCACATTTAAAATATTTTATATAATTACAATAAAATTCCATCACTTTCTTCTTTTTATGCCTTCCCCCTCTACGAATGTTCACCAATGACAAATTTTTTGACACGCCCGTCTCCGTCTTTCCCCCTCGCGAATTTTTCCCCCACTAAACTTTTCCTTTCACCGACACAAATTTTTTCTTTGACACACCACATCATCCTCCTGTATCCAAATCCCCACAAGGAAATTTCTCCTGCGAACTTTCTGACCATCAATTTCTTACGTGACATTGTTAGGTGGTTTGTGAAGTTCGAAGAATTTTAAGGAAGCCGAAATGTAGGGGGTTGGTGGTATGATTAAAAATTGATGACTAATGTGAGGGAGTATGGAGATGATGTGTCAAAGAAAAAGAGAGTAGGTGATTTGTGGAGTTCGAGAGGGAGTAGTAGGAGTGTGTCAAAGAAAAAAAGCCAATGGTTGGTGAAAGTTCATGGCATATAGTTCGGGCAACGAATGGCGGTTAAGTGGCGATGAAGCCCCAAAAAAGTTAGGCCGGCGTGGTAGCACTGGTACTGAAACATTTATTATTTTAGCAATAATAATAGTTCATGAAATATGAAAATAAAATGTAATTCTAGAAATTAAAATGCGACTTAATACAATTTTAGTTTAAATTTTAACACAATAAATATTATCTTATATAACATAAAAAATAATTTAATATCATATTAAAGTTAATTAAATTATTTAAGTTGACAAAATTAAATTAAGATGATTAATATATAATAAACTTAATTAAATGAAATTAAAATTTTATATAAATCATGAAAATTAAATGCTTGAAAACTAAGTAATATAACTAGTTATATGTACACAGTATACGTGTAAATTATTTTTATTATTTTTTATAATAATAAAATTATAATGAAAAAATAAATAATTTAAAAAAACCTAAAAAAGAAATAAGAAAAAGTTACCATGGAGAAAATAAAGATAGGGATTGTGAAGCAATTTTTATTTTCTGCGGTGATAGTATAATTATTAAGTATTAATAATATTTATAGTAATAATAGTTTGCATGGAAATTTAACATTAGCGATTCTGCCCGTAGAAAAATGTATGAAAATTAAATAAATTTTTTTATCGGAAAAGGTAAAATAGGAAATACGATTAATTTGACAGCTTTGTAATACCCGATCCAACCTGCACGTTATATATAGTATAGATATTAACTTTATTTTAAGTGAAATAAAAATTTAAATAAACTTTAATTAAAATAAATTAAAATATTATTAACATTGAAAGAAAACTTAATTGTCGTTATTCAAAAATAATATCGTTCAAGATATATAGTTTAAGTTTAATCTATTTTACTTATTTAAATTTGACATTTTAATAAGAAATTTATTTATTAGCATCAGTATTAAATTTCTCTTATTATACTATGACTACATGAGTGTTTTGCATGTGTTCTTCCTCCACTTAAATTCCACTTCTCATCTCCCTCACTTTCATTAATTTTTTCATTTCACTTCTTAAATTACGTGTATTAATGAGGTGGCTCGCCTTGTGGCTATGTAAAGGTGAAAGGAGGGCGCCAGGTCGCCACAGAACTTCGCGCCACGTATTACATATTTGAGGCTCCGCCATCTTGCCTTTTCAAATTATGGTTCGGGGGGAAAAAGTTTATGGGGGAAAGTTCAAGGGGAGAGGGTGGGGTAGAGGTGGGTGTATCAAAGAAGAAATATGTGGTTGGTGAAAGTTCAAGGGGAAGGGTGAGGTGTGTCAAAGAAGAAAGTGGTGAGATTTTATTGTAATTATGTAAAATATTTTAAATGCCTATACTTTGTGATCTGCAGGGACAAAATAGTCATTTAAGTTTTGAGCTGAAAAAATGTATTTTAAATAATGAAAAGCGAGAAATGAGGAGACAATACCGAGAAAAAGATGGAAATGCAGGGGGTACTCTAGTGGAAAAAATGGAAAGTATAGGGAACAAGCTTGAAAAGATCGCATAGTTCAGGGGGCAAACTAAAAATAAAAGCATAGTTCATGAGGCAAACGGCTAATTAGCCTTTGATTTATTATGAGTTAGTTTTTTTATGTTATAGATAATATGGCTTGAAGAGTTGTTCTTTGACTTTATCTTCCTACAAGTAATGTGAGAATTGGAATAGGTTGTAAAGTTTCCAGTTTCCACCCATGATTAACTTTTGTGTTGTGACCATAATCTTACTTCAGCTCTATGCATCTTGACTCCAATGGTTTTAGGTTCGAAGTTGGTCAATGGCTAAAAATATTTGTCTTTCCTAATGGACGTGAGTTTGAATAAAAGCTGATGGTTTAGCTGTTCAAATTATGGTTAGATTGCAGATTTAGGATTATGCAGATTATTAAACTTGACCTAGCGAACATTGCCGATCCTTTTACGATGGAAAGCCTTATGTGATGCAATTGTTAAAACTATTATATTTTGGTATAGAAAATATTACATTTTCTTATGTTTTTTCCCTGCTAGATTTTGGTATTCATCTAGTTGCTTACCGTCGTCGTTCACATGTTCTGGCTCTTTACTGTATACAATGGAGTATTATTGCCTTTTTATTTTTGTCTACTCTTTTGACTTCCAGTGTATATAATCAAAATCCAGGCACATAGACTGTTATTTAGTAGCCCTTGCCTTGAAGTAGTAGACTTGATGAGGCATATAGTATGAATTATTATGTAGTTGACCAAGATATCATGTTTGGTTCTCTGTTTTGAGTAATACTGTTATTAGCTGGTGTAGTTTCAATTTTCCATTCTCTGTCACAAGTGATGGATAATACTTGTATAATATGAATGGCCTGACCAATATATGGAAGGAATAAAACAGAATTGTAGATGTTTTTCATATGCAGAGGGATTGAACTAGACATTCTTGTAGAAATAGATCCAAGTTAACTAAGGTTGTGAACGACGAGCTTGTGATTGGCTCATCAGTATCACAGAGAGTACTGCTTCGGTGCTAAGAGGTAACAAGAACTATTTTTTATCAACGAAATTAATTTCATATGCCAAATACATCAATATGTTTTTAAAGGTTATTGAGTGAGCCGTGCAGCTACTTGAAGTGCTTCCAACGAAGCCTTTACTTATAATTGCTAAATCTTATTGAAGCTTGTGATTGGCTCTCTAAATACTGTGGAATTGCTTAAGCGAGCCAACCAAGGTTCTTTTTGTTTGGCTCGTTAATAGCCCTAAAGTTAACCAATAATCAAGTTTTTGCTCATTTGCTTGTAGTGTATAAGTAGTATAATAGAAAAGTGAAATGCTTGTGTGTTGTGTTGTTTGCTCTAGATTATAAATGTATGAGCTCTAGTAAATATCCGGATGTGCTAACAAATTTGTAGTTGTGCTTATAAACAATCTACAGATGTCTACTTTACTTAAACGCAATGCTCTCCAAATTCACTGATGTTCCTAGTCACTTATTATTTGTAAAGAAGAAAAGATAATGCTATTTTTCAATTAGTTCCATAAGTATGTTATTGTACTTATTATTTGTGATGACATTTCTTTGGTGTTTTCTTGTGTTTGAGAAGTCATTCCAGCCCAAAGCAATATGTGGCCTGTGTTTGAGAAGTCATTTCTATTCAACATACACAAGTTTTGATGAATTGCAGCTAGAACTGTTTCATGAATAAAAGGTCGTCTGAGTCGCTATGCTTACCAAGTGAAGATGACCATATGGTCCTCTGTTTCTAAGATAATATTTATGATGGATACAACTTCTTTCCTTGTCTTGTTCCATGCCACCTCCATACTTCATACTGTTTATGCAGGATCTGGAGCATCTTCACAAACATCTGTCCTTCCCTTTCTTATAAGTTCCTTCTGCAATGAGTTTATTAATTATATAGTATAGCATAAGATTAAAAAAAAAAAAATCATACTCGTTTTAAAATATATTAGTAGTCACGCCTGGGAAAATTATTATCATATATGTTGACAATAGGTGGCCGATATAGAGTGGCGGAGCCCAGGAATTTTGTATAAATGATTCTTATCACAATCACCCCATAACAAAAATATAAAATTCTACGAAGTTGTAATTTTTTGAAGAATGATTATAGTTTTATAAAATTCTTCATAAAATTATATTTTTCAAAAAGTTATAATTCTTCCATTGTCGATATTGTGGCTTTATACCTGTACATCATGAGCAATCAATAAGGTGGTAGCAACAAAAAAGGTTAATGACACGTCACAAAAGTTTCTTATTCGATCGTCGTGTTTCAAAATAACTTTCATTCGATACGCGTGTTCGAAAAAGTATCTAGGTCATTCCGTCTAAGTTAAGTTTGACTTTTGGAAGCCAGGTGTGAGGTAAAATTGTCGATCAACTTTATTTTTAAGATGATTTTCAGATTTATTAAAATTACAGAGCAAATATTTGAATGAGATTATTAATTGATAAAATATTTGGATTAAGTTAATATTTGAATCTGATAAATATTTTGTCTTTCAGAAATTTATTAAAATTGAAAATTATATAACAAATAGTGTTGGATGGTTTTGCAGCTATAATTTATTTCAAAGGAAGTCAAGTTAACATTTTAGCGAGACCCGGCCAAGTGAATACTTTGAAGGCATGTGTCAGTGTTCATTACGAAGCGTGTGATGTGAATGGTGAACGTTATGAAACATGTATGATCGAAGATGTCATTAACCTAAAAAAAATGGAAAGTGAAATGCTAAAGATATTAGCAATAGTTAAATGATTTAATGTATAGGGTTGCAAGTTGGAGCAACTTAAAATGGCAAAAAAAAATAATGAATTTTAGCAAGAGTTTGAGGGTTTAACAAAAAAGATAGATTCAACTTAAAGGCATCATATTCATATAATGAATCCTACTTAATGAGATAAGGTTTCGTTTGTTTGGTTTGGTTGTAGTGAGATAATTGCATCAGGAAATAGAACACCAACTGAAAAAAAATCATGAAATTTTTCTCAAAAACATCAAATTCGAAAAGAAAAAAAAAATCTAAAACCCATCAAATATCACAAGACATGGAAGTAAACCTCAAATCATACCCCGTCCCATGAAAATTTTGTAGTTTGCCTTTCAATAGTTGGAGTAATAAATTTTATGATATTAATTGACATTCAAATTAGGTGTTTTATTTATTTATATACACATAATCTTTAATACAATTGACACTATCATATTATAGTCGACTGTATTGAAACTACAGTAAAAACTCTATAAATTAATATTCTCAGTACCGATAAGTTTATAATTTATAGAGTTATTAATGTAAAGAAATTATTATATAGAAATCAAAAATTATTATATTTAAAAGAATTTATTAATTTATTTGATTATTAATTTAAAAGAGTTCTCTGTGCTTCCATTATATTGCAGAACATTTATTCTCTCAATTTAAAAAAAAAAAAAAAATTTATGGCTCTTCTGATGAGAATCGAGCGGAAGCATAGTAAAGGCATACTGTAATTAAATTCTTCCGATATTAGCATTTATTCTCTCAATTGAACCTGCACCAAATCAACTCAGTAACACCAAAACGCTTTGTACTTGCACAAGAAAAGCTAACAGTAAATTGCAGTTGTAACTGTGTTTAAAGCATCCATATCAGTTTTTTTTATAAATTTTTCCTAAAATCAACTTCTTATATCACTTTATTAAATTTAATAACTACCTTTTAATTTTTACATAAATTCATCTTTCCTATTTTATTCTTTACAATACTCACATCAACTAATTTTAAGAAAAAAAGTGATTTGAAAAATACACAAATATGAGACATTCCCTAAAATATTTGAGAAATTTTTTTAGATAGAAAATTTGATTTTTTGATATTTTTTGTTTGATTTTTTTGATATTTTTGCTTTTCTCTTTTCTCTTTTCTATTCTAGATATGAGATGAGGGGGAGTTTTTGAGGCATCTGGTGCAAGTACTCCTAATCAAACTTTTATCTCATTTTATGAGTTTATAGTTGTAAAATGGAAATATTCTCTATATAGCTTATCCATTAGAAAACATTAAAACAATAAGACTTGTGTTCAACCATTGAAGAGAAGGCAGGCACAACAATAAGTAGCACAACTTCAAATATAAAGGGGCAAGACATTATTTTTCTCAAGATGACCAGAATATAATTTTTTTGCAACAGCAAGGGCTTTCTTACAGCAAAACTAGTGCTTTATTATCAATTGATATCATTATGCGCTGATGAGCTTTTCGATGAGATCTGCAGCATCCTGGACAGTAGCAATGCTCTGGGCACTTTCTTCCTCGACGCTAATACCAAACTCCTCCTCGAGCCCCATGACGATTTCAACCTGCATTAGTAAAGCCGAAGCGCTATATCAGCTAAACAATGCTCTGAGTTCTGTTGTCATAATCAGTTAGCCAATGCAGAAATATAAGATATTGAGAGACAAATGAATTTTGCAACATATATTCGCACGACTGGAAGAGGTCAGTAAGTAGGCTTCTTAATTAAGCAAGTTCTATGTTCAGTTTCACTTCGATTGCTTAATTTGACTAAAGAGATACCAATCGAGACTCGACATGGCTAACTATTTTATCAAGTCATTCTTCGATGTAAAGTTAAAGTTATCAAGTCAAATTTAATATAGCATGAGACGGCTTGATTTGCTTCTTAACAACTTTGAATTAAAAGATTAATGAGGTGTAAAAGCATATTACAGTGTCAAGAGAATCGGCACCAAGCGCTGCAAACTTTGACTCGCCAGTCACTGCAGCATCATCAGCAAGAGCCAGTTGTTTCCTCACGATCGAACAAACTTTTTCTACCGTCTCAGGCTTGGCCTGCAAAAACACAACACTCTCAATTGTTCCTCATATTCCCATATGACAATGTATCCCTATTAGAAGTTCATATAGGACTCTTATGTGGGACGCCAAAACCTTGAAGAAATAATGCAAAAGTCACTTGTGTGCATTTGCTAAACAATTTATTTGATAACATAACTCACGTATGGGAATTCATAAAGTGAGCAAATATGTGAGTGTTCAGTCAATGAAGAATAAATGTTACCATTGGTACACGTTGAAGTTAACGATAATGACTACATTTAACAGACGTCAAAAATCGTAAGCATTTGAAAACTGACTCCAGGAAGGTGAAAAACAGAACACAAGATGGATCTTAAGGTGATACATTAAGGCACATCTAGATTTAGAGCAACACTATGCAGTAGCACAGAAGATGCATTTGAAGAACTACATCATGAAGCCTCTAAGATATAACCTTATCCAAATGTACTATACAAAGCTCAGGACATTTGACAGACAATCTGTCGAGCAAACCTGGCTTGGGCAACATAGGCGAGGGCCTTCACTTTAAGAGATGGGAAGCTCCTAGAGTTAAATGATACTGAAACAGTGTTGGAACTCGAAAACCGGTTAAATGCCTGCAAAAAAATGAAGATCATCAGCATGAAATAGAATCACTTAAGCAGGAACTCATAATATCAGTACGATGATGTCTGATTCAAGTAATATACTTGTTCGAATTCCCTTCTTATTAGGAGACTTAAGTTATGATTTTTATAATTTAAAGCTGAGAACTATATAGAAGTAAATTCAAATTAATAGTGAAGTTTCTAATTAGGTGTTTTATGAGCTGCAATTTTTCCATTCTCTATCGCAACCTAGTCTATCTTCTACAAAATAATCTTTGGCTAAAATGCTAAATACACTTACTGTATAAAATCAAGATCATCAAAACCTCAGAAATAAAATAAAAGAATCAATAGACCAAATCAATTCAAAAAGATCGTCCAATTTTGAATTTTGATGTTCGACTTTTCAAATTTTAAATTCAAATATTTGTACATATGTCGGATATTATTTGGTATAAAATATATCCAATACTATTATTTTCAATTTACTTTACGATTAACATGATAATCTTTTCTCGAACCAAAGTTAATTGTTTGATTAAAGGAATTTCTGAAAGTTTGATAATTTTGTGGTAGTGACTCGGCGATCTTTCAATTAATTTGGTCTATTGAAACACACTTCCAGATCCAATCTACAGAGTCCAACAAAGGTTTCCATACAAACACTTGCATGTATAAATCACTCTGGGGACTAAAACATATGCATTACTAACATAAACAAACAATGATTAAACACCTCATGCAGAAAAACAAGGTGACCCTTTTGATAATGAAAACCTCAAAGACAAATCTTTAAAACATAAACAAACATTTATTAAACAAAAACGCTAATAAATCAAGTCATGAAGAAAAATAATCCGACCCTTTACATAAAAAACAATAAAGAACAGATCTTTACAACATAAATCACAAATTGAGGCTCAAAAAATAAAAAATAAAATATAGAATAATAATAGTATAAATATTAACCTGATTTGGTTTGAAGCAAATGGAGGCGATGGTGAGGGAAGATCCAGCAGTAGCAGCCATTGATGAGGAGATGGAGGCGGACAGCACAAAGAGTGTTGAGAGTGAGAGAGAGAGAGAGATAGAGAGTAAAGAGTGATAGTTATAGAGATCTCCTCAGACTTGGTACATTTTGTATTGTCTGCTTATTCATCCACTCCTGGCTCCCCTAATTCTATACATCGATTCTATCGGAGTTTCCACTCGATTATTTTTAATTGACGTTTTTTTCGCAACAAGAATTTGATAATAATTCAAATAACATTTAATTTTTTCAATATTGAAAATACTTCAATCGTATACTTTATCATTATGAGTAATATCACATAATTATTAGGTCAATCCTAATGGTTATTTTTGAATATATTATAAACAAGAAAATGATAATTTAAAAATATTCTTAGAATAGATTTATTGATTTTACTTTTATATTTATTAAAATAAATAATAAAAATAAATTTACTTATTAAAATTGCATATTTAAAAAGATAGAGAGATTAGTGAAATAAATTAAAGGGAGGTATATAAGCGTGAAATTCACGAGTTAAATTTAAGTTTTTGTTCATTAATGGTTTATTAATGATAAAAATTATAAATTAAATCATTTTATAATATATTTTTTCCCCTTTTGATACATTTTAGACAATAAATACCATTTTCTCAAAAAAATAATCAATAATGTCAATTATAAAAACTTATTTTACTTTTAGGTGTCTGTGAGTACACATAGAAAGAGTATGAAATGTCGTTCTTATATATAGGCTAACTTGAATTTTTAATAAAGGGTTATTTGGAAAGATCTAGATGGATTTATAATACATAGTGGATAAATTTAAGGCTTATTAGTAAAGCCTTGGCACTGAATTATTGTGTAATTTTACATGTAATCTGAACTATTTCGTCTTTATGCAAGTAGCACTTCTTTTCCGAATAGGCATGAGCTTTCTTTTTCTTGTCTAGGCACCCCCTAACCCCCTAGACCTAATTTTCACTAAAATACATAGTGAAATGACTATATTACTCCTAAAACACATAATGAAATGATTATGTTATACTAAATTGACTATTTTGTCCCCAATATTTCTGCAAAGTATATGGACTAAAATAACCCCGTCTCTTTCTTCTTAACATGCCTTTAGTCCATTGCCCCCAATTTACACACTTTCTTGTCTTTGCTGACTGACCCCGACTCAGTTACCTTTTACAATTTACTTATCTTGAGAGCTACAATATCTTGTGACCTGTAATTGTCTCATTGCTAGTATAGAGATTGAGCACTAGTTGAGTCATTCAAGCTTGGATGAACTTCAGTGACTCTACTAATAAATATAATGGTTATTTTTTTAATATATTATGAACATGAAAATGATATTTTAGAAATATTCTTACAATAGATTCATTGATTTTACTTTTATATTTAATAAAATAAGGAATAAAAATAAATTTACTTATTAAAATTACATATTTAAAAGATAGAAAAATTAATTGAAATAAATTAAAGGGAGGCGTGAAAGTTACGGTTCATTAAGTTTTTTGTTCATTAATGATTCATTAATGATAAAATGAAAATTAAATCATTTTATAATATATTTTTCCTCTTTTGATATATTTTAGACAATAAGTACCATTTTCTCAAAAAAATAATTAATAATGTCAATTATATAAACTTATTTTTACTTTTTAGGTAATCTATGAGTACACATGAAAATTATGAAATCGTTCTTATATAGCTGCTTTGATTTTATCGGAATTGTTATTTGGAGCGACCTAGATGGATTTATTATACAAAGTGGATAACTTAAAACTATTCGCCTTGGCTCACCAGCTATCGGCGTAATTTTCTATGTGGTCCCTGAACTATTTAACTTGTACAGGCGCTTTCATATCGGCCGGACCCACTGAACTTTCTTTTCTTATGCAGGGCTCCACTATTTTAGACCTAATTTTTGTTGGTGTTTTATATTCGAATCTAACTAGTTCTAAACTAATTGGATGCAAATCCTAGATACTACGGATTATACAAAAATAATAAATATGAATTACAAGTGTGTACCTTTCTTCTGGAATAATATTATAAATGTAGGCTCCGCTTTCCACCCAAAATGAAGTATCTCGAAAGTGACACACTTAAATTAACCCGAACTCCTCCGTGCATTTTACTAGAACGATTAAAGTGAAGCGAAACAATAAAGAAAACTAATTTCTTCTAAGGGGGAGAATTCGATTAGAAAATAATGCAAATGACTAGAAAGACAACTAAAAGGGAACGGAGGGAGTAACATTTATGATATTAATAATAGTATAAATTGTATATTTTCCTCTCATATTGAAAGAACAAAATACATTAAGAACTTTTTATTAAAAAAATATCTAATAAAGAATGGTGATGTGTCTAATGAAGAATTGTGAGGGTAATCAGTAATTTGTAATTGACTACTAAAATAACTTGGTAAAAAAAGTTGAAAAGTGAAACTTTTTAAAACAACTATAAGTTGGGGTGCTAAATTTTTGCCAAACACATCATTTTGACCAAAAAAGCTTGTGAAACACCCTCTTTGTAGTAAACTTTGTAAAGTAATCTTTATCTCTAAGATAACTATATAGAATAAAACGTGAAGAGTATGTAGTTAACGTCCCTCAAAAGGCTTTTTACGGCAACCTTAGTGTTCTCGAAAGGAGCAGACATACCTTCGAAGTATTCAGACCAATCTACCTTGAAGCGGTTGAACAAGTCCAAGAGTTGGGGAAATTCCCGCGGGCTTATCAACAAAGTTGACAGCGGCGGTTGATTCACTTACCAGCGATAAAGGTCAAAATTCCACAGTCTCGGTATATTCAGCTACCCGCCGCTCCACTTGAGTCAACTTGCTTAAAAGCTCCTTGGCGCTTCCAAAGGCGCGAACCTCGGCATTCTCTTCTCTTTTAGTAGCCTCGGCCACGGCGGAATGAGAGTTCTACATGCCGCCAAAAAGACAAATGAGTAAGCTCTTGATTTCAATCTCCGCCTCAAGGGAACTGTACCTCTTCGCGTATTCAAGCTCCATGGATTATTTCTCCTCTTGGAATTTTTTTGCACTTCAGTTCTTCAACAGATAGGGCTTCCTTGGCACTATTCAACTCCTCATCCTTCTCTTTTTAACTTGAGACTTGGCGGCTTAGCTCAGTGCGTCTTCTCGGATAAAATTTCCTGTTGCCTGCATGAGGCCGCGGCATATTGAACGTTGAGGGCGTACAAGACAGAAGTAAGAAATGGAGTCGGACTAGAACTGAAAGACATACAAAGAAGTCAAAAACAAGTAACTACCTTTATCATATAAAGTGCAGACAAAGCGAATGCATCCATGGGGTCACTGGACGGATTCTTTTGTTCCTCTTCAGCAGAAAGAAGGGGATGAACTGCGTGAAAGGCCTCCATGCAGTTAGTCCAAAGGTGCTCCTCTTCAATAGACAATCCCTTTGAAGGAAAGCTATAGAAACGCTTCATGTAGCAATTTGGGAATAGCAATCAAAGGAAGATCCTACTACGTGAACCACGCTCTTCAGCAGCCACTTCTTAGCAGTTCAGACCGTGAGCAAAAGGAATTATAGCTTTGGGCGGATGAATAAGGGTAAATTCATTGGGAAATCAATGAGAATTGATTCTCTTTTATTATGCCCGTTGCGACAATTGTGTATCAATTCATTTACCGGGTTGGTTAAATGTGATTCTTTGGAACTTGAGTATGTTCGCCCAGTAATAGTATATTACTAGTGTGGGTTCATGATAATTTAAGGGGTTATGGCGATTGCTAGATCTTACTCGTGTCGTTATAATAATAGTAATTGGTCAATTATTATTATTGTCAACTTACTATTATCGAGGCCTAGAAGGTCCACGCATACGTAATGATATTCGAAAAATATTTCATGAATGAAATTAAACAAGACTTGTATGTTAATGTATTTCTCAATATTTATATATTATCAAATATATGTTGATGAACATAAATTGGTTAAACTAGAAGAGTTAATCAATTAAAATTTAATCGATGAATAACTTGATAAGTTATTCGATAGTGACTTCGTTAGTATTTTAATTGACTTGTTAAGTTAATTAAAATAGAATTAACTCATAGTAACTCATTATTTAATTAGAATCTCATAACGGTCTAATTAAGTTAACGAGAGTTAAAGCCAGTTCCCTAATAACGAGTAGCATTTAGGACTTGGTATTTAAGGGGATTAGGTTTTCATGAGATGAATCCACGAAAAACCTCCGCTCCCCCTCACCAGATGCGCTACTCTTGGAGAGGGTGGAGGGTTTTCTCTTCCGATTCTCATTTCATCTTCAAACTCTAGCAAGTTCAAGTACTCGGTTCGTTTCCCTCTCTTGGTGTGTGCAATCTGAAGGGCTTGTCGTTCGGTGTTGAACAAGCGTTGGAAGTTTGAAGGGAAAAACTCCGCCTTTGAGCTTTATCGTGGGGATTCGAGTTCATTAGTTTCCGTTGAAATGTAAGGATTCTCGTATTCATACATTTATTCTATGTGTTTTAGATTAATTTATATCATTTTGAGATCCGGGGATGTATGAATTTGGTGTTATCTGGTGAAATTCATACTAGATTCTAACAGTGGCCTCAGAGCCTACTCAAGTTTGATATATTTTATCTAATTTGATTGTGTGTTGACATAGTTGTTAGTTAATTTGATTATTTCGTAATTTATATATTCAATTGATGAATATATAATATGAAAAATCAACCCATTTTATATATGTTTCACATGGCTGGAATCATCACTTCATGTATTGATTTTGATGATTTGATATTTATTCAATTATTTCATGAATTGAAGGGATTAAAAATTGATTAATTTGCATTTTAGTTAGGAGTAGAATCATTTTAGATTTTACAGTAAGGTTTAGAAATTTCAGAAAATTCTGAAATTGAATCTGTGTGTTCTTAACCCTTTGAGAGTTCATACCAGTTTTTAAATTTTAGAATTTTAAAGTACTCAAAAAATTCATTTGAATATTTGAATTGTTTTGGGTTTTAATAGAAAAAGCTAGAAGTGTTTGATAAAATTGTGGAGCGTGTTCAATAATGATATTGTTGATGTTCAAGAAAAATCCCAGAATGTTTTGGATTTTGAGAGCCTCCAAATTATTTTTTACAAAAGTTGCAGTGTCTGGAAAAGCGAAAAGCTGAAATAATTCTACCAAAATCGGTGTAGAACTTGCGAGCGGCCTCCCGGGCTAAATCCGGTGCAGGTGGACTTTCGGCCACCGGGCAGCCAACCCATCTATGGCGGCGGGCGGCGATGTCGTTCTGGGTGGCAGGAGGCAGCGGTTTTAGTCGTTGAAGTTAGGTAAATCCTTTTAGAAAACCTAAATGTATTTTATGTAATTATTTTTTGTTTTAAAATTATTAGTAATTATTAATTTCGGTTTAAATGTTAAATTATAAATTTTGTCATTAAGATAATTGAATATCTTGAATGGCATTAAATTTGATTCTATTTTCATAATTATTTTCATTAATTGATAATTTTTGAAAATATGTTTCATAGTGACTTTTAAATTTTGAATTTTGGGGTTAATTCTTGTAAGTAATTGTTAAAATGATTTAAGTAGTTGATAATTATTGTAATAATTATCATTAATCGTAATAAGAATATATTTAAATTCAAAATTGCATTAATTGATAATTAATTGTAAAAGTAATGGGTAATTAATTAGTCAATTATAAAGACACGTTAATCTAATTTGTTTTAATATATGACATTAAGTGCATTTATTTGTTTTAATATTTTGCCCATATATATTGTTATGGAATGGAAAGGAGTATTTAGATATGACCCAGTTTAATTTATTTATTTACGGTCTGCGTACCGGGAAATGTTGTAAACGACCTGCTGAGTCGTATTTCTTTTATTCTTGTATTCATTTACCCACAAGCCTGCGTGCTGTCTAAGTTGGGTTAGAGTAGTAGTATGTACTGCTGTGGTGGCATTGAAGATAGCATTTCCACAAAGACGGCACTTGGAGAACTTGAGGTTTCAAGGAGCTGAAGAATACAAGACTTGCACTTCTAAAGTGCTGTAATAGGACTTATGTTAGCATTTCACTTGTTAAGTGATGTAATAGGTCCTAGGGGTCATATCTATATCTCCTAAATGTGTGTTATTTATTTATTTTTCATGTTGTGCATGTTTGTGAATATGTACTATCTATGCATGGTTAAATAAGTTAAATGAAGTAATCTCACCAATTAAAATTTAAGCAATGTATCAAGCCAATTTAAAGTTGTAGAAATCCAGTTTGCTTTATCAGACACATTTGATGCTTGAGTATTACAGTTTGCGCTTTGATATGACAATGGATCATGTTGAGTAGTTTCCACCCTAACGTTGTGAAACTTTCGATGATCACTCCAAGTAACTATTTGGTTTAATTGGTATGCTTAACCGGTTTGTCGGAGATACAAAGTCAGGTAGCATCCTGTATGGTATGCTAGTGACACAAGAGTTATGTAGTTTCGTAATTGGTTGGTAACCTACTATTGTGCTGGATTCAAAATGTATGCAGTGTTGCCGTTTGAATCTGGGCATAATAGACTTTGGTACCTTGCATATTACTTTACATAATTGGTTGATAACCTACTATTATACTTGATTCAAAATGTATGCAGTGTTGCCGTTTGAATCAAGTATAGTAGATCTTGATACCTTAATTTGTGAAGATTTGAAATCTGGGTATTATATTTACAATTCATTTTGTATCACGTATGGATTGTTTGAACTACCTTTGTTTATTTTAAGTTGCATATTTCCTATTATGTTTGGCACTTTAAGTTTTACCTATTTTATTCACCGTTCATTGGGCAAACTAAATGCATGACTTTATAATGTGAAATAAAATAAGTTAAAGGAAAATCCAATGACTTGTTGAAATAAAGTGTTACAACGCGATCTCCTTCAACCATTGCAATCGGTTGTATGCTAATAGAGATAAAACTTTAAATACCACAAACATTTAAGATGATTCAATCGTATTTGTCCGTTGCATGAACTTTAGTTCAAGTGAACAAAGTCACATGATATGATTGAAGATAATTAATTTTTGATTGATCAAAGGTGATGCTATGAAGACCAATATGTCATGTTGTCTCTTAGCCACCAAACAAGTCTTAAATGATAAATAGTTTGATCTCTTTTTATACTTCGATTAGAGAAAAACTATTAAATGATCTTGAATGTTATTATTATCTATATATTTCGAGGACATGTGATGGGTATTTGTTTTCTTCTTTATGATGAACATGGTTCATGAATTGTGAGAGGCTTATAAACATGGTATGACAAATAAGCAAATTATCTATTAGGTTCTCCGTCACTTGTACGACTGAGTGAACATGGAACTATAAGTTTAAGTTATTGATTAAACCCATTATTTGAACTTTAAACATAGAAAGAAAGGATTTTAATCAACATTTAGGAATTGAAAGAGAGATTTGATTAAATCTCATATCGTCAAATAATTTTGTTGTCAATTTGTAATGTCTTGGTAAGACTATCGTCAGTACTAGTTTTGACTCACGTGATTTAGTCATGGATATGGTAAAAACATATGATAGGCTGGAAGGCAAGATACAAAAGAAAGTTATCGAGGCTCTTGTGTAATGATAAGCGGCCCACATTATAAAACACAGTTTTAAATCCTCCATGAAGATAGTTGGTATTCTAAACTATTTCTTTGCACTTGTAAGAGTAGAAAAGAATGTCATGTTTGGCTTACACGTTTCCATATCGAATTGATTAAGTTAAGGAAACATTACTACTCTTCTTTAAAAGGATACACTTGAGCAATGGCTTGATTTAAATAATACTTATGGATATTGGCTTCGAACAAGACTTGAGGATAATCTTGAAAGATGAACCCAAGTCAACTCTTACTAGACTTAGTGATGGGAGGTTCGCTAGTCTAAATTAAGTTTGTATGTTACATACAAGTTAATTGAATTTGAGTCATTGAATGATCATCGAGTTGATAAGGTATGGAAAGGACCATATGAATACTATCAAGTTAAATTCGAGTATCATCGATTTAGAAATAGTATATCATCAGAAGAATGAGACATCATTCTAATCTTAAAATGTACTTGTTAAGATCGTAATTAAGGAATTGTGTTTAATGAAGTTAAAACAGAATGGATGAATCTTTTGATTTCATATACGAATAATTTCATTACAACCTTAGGTCTGTCCATTAGTTGAGTGATCTGGTAAATTTGCAGTCGGTTCGGTCGAATTTTATCGGGACCCCGCGGACCCGGCCATCTCCGGTCCCAACCCGGACCCGGACCGATAAGCTGTCGGTTTTTTTGGGACCGAGACCGGACCGACTAGAACCGGGTGGGTAACCGGTCCGCCGGTTCGAACCGGGTGGGTAACCGGTCCACCGGTTGAATCTGAGTGAGAATACGAAATCGGAATACGAAATACAAAATGAACAAATAACAATCAACATATTAGCAACAAGTCAGCAACTAGGCATCCAAAGTTCCAAACAGTTTTGTAGCGTGATATCAACAAAATGTATCTAATGTTTGACATTTATCAAAAGCCTCAGAACAAAACTCATCCCATAGGCATATTAAGAAGCAATTAATGAGGCAGGCACATGCAAAAGGAAAATTTGGAACTCAAGAATTGACGGCTGTAGGGGCTGGATTGTCACCTTAAAATGATATTGAAAGTGCGTCAATTGGTTGTTCAAGCTACAATTGTACAAAACAACAAAAGAATTAGTCAATTGAACCGTACACTAGAAATGAATACATAAAATAGAAATCAATGAATGGATTAGTTCACTTACAATATTTTGTCGCGACCATGCTTAGAATCCATACATTTCTTTCGCCCAATCACCTCCACAATAGCATCATTGTTTAGTGTTCATAGAAGCTCTTTTAGGATCAATTATTCTTTTTCGGGGACTAAAAGTTGATTACGGGAAAACCCACGATTGTGATTGAAATAGAGAGAATGTTCTTTGCCATTTACTAAATTTGGATATTTGTAGCTAAATTAACCATCCACCAAGTCAAAACATCAACTTAATCGCAGCACATTCAGTAGGACCTCCTTAAGAATAATGATCAAGATCAATTAAGTATTATTAATAATACCATCAAAAGATTTCGAGGAATTCTTCAAAAACTTCTCTTTCCCAGTCCTGAACCGTCATCATATTCTTGAGTAGTTTGGGATGGTCCTTGGACATAGGAGTACATTCATACATATTTAAGCAGGAGAATAGGTGTTTCTTGATTCCTCTTTTTATACATTTTGCATCATGTTGCCCATTGGATACAAGAATAGATAAACCCATGTAATGAATCATTTATACCTATGGCATGTATTTAACAATTTAACAAAATTCATGTCATCATTGGAGCAAGTAACGAGAAAGCATAGGCATATGTGGGTATTGGGCTAACAGCCAGTAAGCATAGGCAAGCGACAACTAGTAAGACATGGCGATTATTAGGCTAACAACCGATGGCATAGACAACAATAGCGGACCTCGGTGGAAGAGTCATCTCATAGGCCTTTAGGCAAGTAGGCAACAATAAGCGACGAGGCTGACCTGAGAGATAACGATGAACATAGGCCTCAGTTAGTTAAATGCATAGGCAACATAAACGCTGAGGCGGCTAAAGAGAGGCAACAATAAGCAGCAAAGATAACAAAAATACAGTTAAACATAATAGTTACCATAAATACATATCATAGTTACCTCGGATCAAGCACTGCCCCTATTGAGATTAACACATTGCTTTGCGACCAATATTTATCGTATGATTTCATTTCAAGCGCGGTATTCTAAATCAGGATTTGTTGGGCTGACATTCACTTATCAATAACACTTTCCTTTATAAAGCTCGGCGAGAAAAGAGATTCGCGATTGGATAGGAAGTCCAGCTGATTATCAGTCACATCGGAAAAAGACCTTCAAGAAGTGCATATACAGAATGTATAGTATCGGCTCTTGGGGATGAGGTAAGTAGTGTGTAATGAGGCTGCATTCTCTTCCCGTATCTGGGCCACCGTTTCTATACAAACAAGCAGTTGACAACATCAACCAGGTGGAATTCCACCTAGTTTTGGTATCAAGAACCTGCATTCTGCCCTCAAGTTGCAACTCACTAATGATTTTCTTAAATGCTTTGCATCTAGCCTCGGAGTTCAACAAATACTTTACACCATTCCTAACCTTATCAATCACAGGCTTAATTATATCAAGACCATCTTGAACTAGCAAGTTCAAGATGTGTCTTTCTTCCATTACATGAAATAGTTGACCATCAAGGGGCAGGTTCAATCTATTGGTAAAATCAGATTTCAACCTAGCAATGCAGTTATCATTAGCACTTGCATTATCCACAGAAATTGATACTACTTTCTCCATATTCAATTGTTTATATTACTTATCAATTTCTGCAGCTATTCACTTTCTCGAGATAGGGTGGTGGTACATTAGTAAATGCTATAACTCTTTTATTAAGTTGCCATTTAGCATCAATATAATGACAAGTAACAGTCATATAACCTATTTTTGTTCCCCAGACCACCACAAATCAGTGGTTAAACTAATCCTATCCACATAAGACATAGCTTTTTCAACAGGTTTAAATCGCAAAGTTTGCAATCTTTCTTGGCCAGTATGCTGGTGATCTAATATACCAGGATATATCTCAAGGACATTAAATATAACACCTTCCATCATAGAAAATGGACACTTTCATTGCCCTAAAATCATATGAAAATGTGGCTTCTACTTTTGCATGATTATATTTCCAAGTAGCTAAAGTAGGGGTACTAGTATCAGTAACACTCAAAGTACTCTGTGTAGGTATTTTATCACCTACATCTATGCTCAATTTCCTTTTCAAACAATTTTGTAAATGTTTCTTAGCACTTGAAGTGCTATGATACTTTGAATCTACTACATACATAGACCCACACCATTTGCATTTTCTTTTTTTGGTACCATCAGGCATTACAACAACACGTTTTCCGTGTGGATAATGGATTTTTTTTGTATGCAAAACCTTACCGTATGCATTCATCTGAGTCATCAAACCTTGATATGCTTGGTACCACGAAGGTTGACGGCATGATGTCACTATTGTCAAAATCGGCCAGGCTCCCATTTCGAGATTCCCCGATAGTACCATTATCATCATAATCATCCATTTGATGAGGATCGATAGAATCTTGATAAGACATAATTAAAAACAATTAATTAACAATCGCATTAAATGTTTCAAAACTGAAAGAATCGGAACAACATAATCAATTAATCATAATTACAAATTCAAAATTGAAGTCAAAATACTAATTTAATTGAAGTCAGAAACCTAATTTAATTGGAAGTGAGAATCACTGGCAATTTAATTGAAATCGGAAACCCTAATTTAATTGAAGTCGAGAATCCCTAATTCGATTTTATTTCATTCAAAACCCTAAAGTTAATTCAGGCCTAATTTAATTCAAAACCTAATTTATAAATTAAAACCCTAATTTAATTCAAAACCTAATTTATAAATCAGAAAACCCTAATTTAATTGAAACCCTAATTTATAATCAAAAGTCAAAACCCCAAAATTAATTCAAAATCCCTCATTTATAAATCAAATACTAATTAAATTCAAAACCCAATTAAGATCAAAACCCTAATTCGATTCAAAACCCTAATAAGAATTAAAACCCTAATTCGATTCAAATCCTAATTTTATTGAAAACCCTCGTTCATAAATCAAAAATCTTTATTTTTTTACAAAACGTATAAATCGAAATAAAAAATTACTAAAAGCAAAACAAAATTGTCTAAATCGAAACAAAATTGCCTAAACAAAAATAAAACATAAAAACATACTTGAAACAACGATAATTTGAAGCTTAATCATTATTAAAAATAGATTTAGATTAATCGAATAAATAGATGAATGAAGTAGAAAGAAGGCAGGCGAGAGAGAGGGAGAGGGAGGCGGAAATAACGATAGATTTAGGGTTAATGACTTTGATTTGCCCTTATATACCCGCGTTTGCGGGTCTAAAGGTTGCTCGGTCGGGTGACTTTAAGCGGGTTAAGCGATTGATCTAGTACGGGTTCACGGTCGGAGATGCTTACGGATTACGGTTTGACATCGAGCCCGGCTGGGGCCGGGGTGCTTGCGGGTGGACTAATGGGCGGGTATGCCGGTCAGAGACACGGGCGGTTAGTAACCCGGCCCGATGTGGCTCTAGATACAAGTAGGATTGTGTTTAGCATTAAATTTGAAGCATAAAGAATGAAATAATTTCACATATGAAGGTTCAGCTACGCTACCTTTAAATTAATTTATTCATATTCATTGTGGGAGACAACTTTCAGAGTTGTGTTTGATAAACAAACTTTGAAGCGTCTCGTATAGGATAAGTTAGTATTATATCCTTTGTAGTAGACATAATTTAACTCGGATCCAAAGTTGATATGAAGTCATTTTTATGCATATTAACGGAAGGAAGATGGTATTTATTTCCATCATATGGTGTTGCAATTTATTGTACATATAGAATGCTTCGTTATGAAGTAGAAATAGTGAAATAAATGCATTCAAGTGGCTCCGTAGGAGATACCAAACGATATTAGAACCAGGTTTATATCAAGGGAGTATCCGAAAAAACTCTTGATACATTTAAAGCTAAATGCGGTGATACAAATGACAACATAATACTCGATAAATGACTTGAGGGTCATTTAAAATGAAATAAGATGTGAATACATGGGTTAAAGGTATAAAAAAAGCTCTATTTTATCTTACGGATGGTGATTCGTGAGTAGAGCTGCATTCTACATTACTTTACGGATGGTGAATCATCGGGAAGTAATAAATATATTCTCATTAAAATGAGCATTCGGTCATGAATGGCGTTTAATCATACATTTGGTTGATGATGAGGAAAGGTTCTGCAAATCGTGTTTATTTCGACGCTGGAGGCTAGGGAAGGCGATGAGAAGGTTGTCTTTGGGTATCACGAAGGCGTGTGTGGTCAGCTTGGAGAGAGAGGAGAAACGGGTTAAGAGGATGTGCGGTGGTCATTGAGTATGTCGATGTTTTTCCGGAGGAGTTGCCAGGTTTACCACCAGAGAGAGAAGTGGAGTTTGCGATTGAGGTAGTTCGAATGCGCACCGTCTCTATTGCGCCGTATAGGAGGCTCGCTCAGTAGAGTTGAGAGAGTTGAAGACTTAGTTGCAGGAACTACTTGATAAGGGTTTGTCGGACCTAGTGTTACTTGCTCCATTAAGTGCGCGGTTACATTTGTGAAAGAAAGATGGTATGTTTGAGGTTGTGTATAGACTACCGGCGGTTGAATAAAGTGGCCGTCAGAACCGCTATCCGTTCTTGAGAAATAGATGATTTATTTGACAGTTGAGGATGCTAGAGTATTTTTCGAAATTGATTTGAGATCCGTGTACTACGGTTGAGAATTAAGGAGGGTGGCGTTCAATCCAGCCTTTCGATCCAGTGCGGGCATTGAGTTTATGTGTACCGTTTGGGTTAGCTAATGCACAGCGTCGTTCATGAATTTGATAGATAGGGTGATGGGAGTTTACGGATAAATTTGTGATTGTGTTCATTTAGTGAAATATTGGCAGGCTACTCGAAATGATGAGGAGGAGCACGAGAGGCAATTAGCGGTTGTGTTGGGAGACATTAAGAGCGGCACGGTTATGCGCTAAGTTTAGCAAATCTCGCAGTGCAGTTTGGAGAAAGGTACGGTTCTTGGGCCATGTTATATCCGGTGAAGGTATTTGTGAACCTGGAGAAGGTGGAGGTTGTGAGTAATTGGGAGGCGACTTGCGAGTGTGACGGGGAAGTGAGGAGTTTCTTGGGTTTGGCTGGGTATTACAGGAGGTTTATCAGGGATTTCTCGTTGATTGCGACTCCGATGACCAGGTTGACCTAGGAAGGGGTTCCCCTTTATTTGGGATGAGAATTATGAGAGGTGTTTCAGGGAGTTGAAGGCGAACTTGACTCTTGCACGGTTTTAGCTTCTACCGTGCGATATGAGGGTTTCGTGATCTACAGTGATGCTGCAGCGCGGGGGGTTGGTGTGTTGATGTAGAGATGATAGGAGAGTGATTGCTTATGTATCGGCAGGTTGAGAAACCATGAGGAGAATTACCCGACCCATGGAAGTCTTGAGTTGGCGGCGATTGTTTTTGCGTTAGGCGTGGAGGCGTGCCTTGTAGGGGTTAGGTGCCGGTTTTCACTTGATCACAAAGTGTGAAGTACCTACCGACGTAAAGGGACTGAATTTGAGGCGGAGGAGATGGATGGGATTTATCGGCTGACTTCTGATGCTTGACTGGTATCGCGGGGAAGGCCGAATGTTATAAGCGAGATCTTTCACAGTGATCGGAAGGGAAAGCGAGAAGGAGTGAGATGGAGATGGAAGCGGCTTGGGGGTTGAGCTTGAGGTTGGTAGGAATGGTGAGTTGTTGGCTGTGTGAAGGTTCGACCTGTACTCTTTGATCGTATCTTGGAGTTGTAGCAGCGAGATGAGAGGCTACAAAATACTCCCGGTAGGGAAGTGAGAGTGGGGAGAGAGTACATTTCCGCAGTTGGCGAGTAAAATCGATGATGGATGGCAGGTTATGTGTACCGTATTCTGATGAGTTGAAGAAAGAGAGATTCTTGGCAGAGGCTCACAATGCTTACGATAGCATGCGTCACAGTAAGCGCCAAAGATGTACATAGGGATTTGAGGTTGAGCTGCGGGCCGGGGAATGAAGAAATTGCGAGTTCGTGGCGAAGTGTTTGGTTTGTCGGCCAAATTGAAGGCGGAGCATGGGCATCCTGCCGGGATTGTTGCGGACTCTTTCTATTCACAGTGGACGTGGGAGAATATTACCATGGACTTTGTGTTTGGGCTTCTAGGTTGTTGAGGAGAAATGATGGGGAGTGCAATGGTGATTGTGGATAGATAGTCGAGAATCCGGCTCACTTCTTACGAGATTAAATTGACCGATGGACGAGAGAGGTTAGCCGCATATGTATATTGATCAGTTGAGGCGTATTATGGGGTCTAGTGTCGATTATCTCTGACCGTGATGCGAGGTTTACTTCGAGATTTTGGAGGGGTTTCCAAGAGGCGTTGGGGACTAGAGTTGAGTTGAGTACATCTTTCCATCCCAGACAGATGGGCAATCAGAGAGGACGATCCAGACTTTAGAGGATATGCTTCGGGCTTGTGTTCACAAGTTTACCGGGGAGTTGGATGGCGTGTTGCCTAAGAGCGGAATTCGCATATAATAACGATTTTTCATGCTAGTATCGGATGGAAACCATTTGGCGTTATATGAAGCGAAAGTGTCGGACTCCGATTTGTTGGAACAAAGTGGGAGAGAGGAAAGTCTATGGTTCCGAGTTAGTTGAAAGTTCGATTGAGAGGATCAAGTTGGTCACAGCCACACTTTGAGGACATCGCAGAGACAGACAGAAGAAATATGTCTTGTCGTCGCCGGGGTGGACTTGTCCTTTAGTTAGAATCATGTGTTTTTGAGGATATTGCCATGGAAAAGGAGTAATGCGGTTTTGGGAGAAGGAAGTTGGAGTCCCGTTATATTGGACCGTTTGAATCTTGAAGTAGGACCCGTAGCTTACCATTTAGCGTTGCCTCCGGAGTTGGATAGAATTCACAATGTATTCCATGTGTCGTGCCTGAGGAAGTATATTCCGGATGAGTCGCACATTCTTAGCTCGGTACCGGTGGAACTTGAAGAGGATCTCACCTTTGAGGAGAAACCGGTGAGGATTCTTGATCGGAAGGAAAAGGTATTGAGGAACAAAGTGGTGGCCTTGGTGAAAGTGTTGTGGAGGAATCAGCGCGTAGAGGAGGCGACATGGGAACGCGAGGATGATATGAGGAGCCGTTACCCTGACTTTTTTAAGCAGGAGTAAGTTGTCGTGATTTTTTTGTTTCGTACTATATCACTTGAGTTGTTTATTGGGTCTTTCTCGTGGTTGTTGAGTTGGGGAATTTCAAGGGAAAATTTTTTTGTAGGTGGGTAGACTATAATAACCCGTTTAAGTATGTGCGTTATTATAATATTATTTGGGGGTAGAAGTTGAGTTTATGTTAGAGTTGTATTTATTAATCCGAGGCAACTAAACGAAAAACCAAACGAGACCTTGCACTAATCTAGAAATATCTCCCACCTCCAACAACCATTTCACTTCATTATCAGGCTACTGAAACTCCTATTTCGCAAGGCCGCTGGCCTCCCCATGATTTTTTAATTTTCTTGGTGAATCTTGTTACAAATCATCATAATCTTATTCTTCATCTCTTAATCATCTAAAGATATGTTTTTAACCTTCTAATCAACTAGTTTGAGCTATAGTTGACTATTTCATGATGTTTGAAACTTTTGTTGGCTTTGGTTGGGGTTTAAGACTTTTTATATGGTAGGAGCGTTACATTTAAGCTTGGATATTGTGAGTAGAAGTGGTTATGATTGATTTTTAGTGGTTGAAATATTATTGAAGTTTATAGTTGACTTTTAGTTTGACTTTCCAAATCAAATTTTAGTTGCAAAAGTATGTTAATGGACTTTTTAGCGATAGCAATACGTAACTTGT
>JADFUC010001697.1:0-39334 GCA_019722365.1 Lithospermum erythrorhizon
TCAGTATGCTTCGTTCAGTTACGTATTGCTAAAATCTATCGCCTGAAGCCCACTGGCGGCGGCCAGGACAAATGACTATAAACATACGTTGGCCAAATCTGGCGGAATCATCTTGATAGAACCTGTGATAGAGAGAAACACTTGCAATTCGCCAACGCCTGCCGAAGAAGACGACGTCTTCGAAAATGAGGACGACTGTTATGGTATATTCTCACAAATATAAATAAACCAAAAGTAATATCTACATAAAAAAATTATCCTCGTCGCCTTGCTTGTAGGAATCGATAGCAAAATGTCGAGACGGGATATATCTTATACTCTTCTGGTATAATTTTTTCAAAACGAGTGACATTAACAACACGCCACACAATGGAACAAATTAATACATAACAAGCAATACCAAAATGATTGGGAAAAAATAATGGAAGAAAAATACAAAGAAGATATGCAAAACTGGCAGTACACAGCAAAAGACATGATGAAGTGGTGAGCTGGCCGACAAAATCATAAATCAAAATTTTGGCCGAAGAAAGTAAGAAAAACAGCGGTGTACCGCTCTAGTTGATTCTACAACGAAGGCCAATAAGCGTAGTCGATAGATTGTTGTGGTCCTTTTATTTCTAAAATTATTATCTGACCCGACTTCCATGTATAAAGGAGGGTTAGAGAACAGGAGAACAAACAAAAAATTTAAGGTCTTGGTAGAATTAAAATTCTACAATTAGAAAATGGTTCAACGTTGTATCCAAATTCAATTTTGAATCTGATAATGGTAACTTTCAAACATCAATCTTTATTTTTCCTTTGTTTCTTTTTATTTTTGCTATATTTGTTTCATCTTTTATTTTACATTAGTTTTCTCTACTTGCATATCATCTATTCTTGATTATAAATATTTTATTTTACATTCATTTCTATATCTACTGTAATATCTATCTATTGCACACTTTGATTATTTATTACCCTTTGATTTTAAAGGCTAAAAAGCTATTTTATGTGGTTAAATAATGAAAAGGTTGACATTAAGGCTGAAAGGGCTAACTAAGGGATATAATTTTGGGTTAGCTTTTGGAAGAAAGTAGATAAATCACAGATAATGTGATTATTGTCGTAGAAACACTGATCAAAGATAGAACATAGATTCGAAACAAGTTATGAAAAATAGTAATCAAGTAGGTATCACGTAGAAATAATAGATCGTATAAAGGCTCGAGCACTACTTGGGTATAAGATGTCACTAGCAGTAGAATTGTTTTCCTCTAACTTTATTAGGCAATTGTAAGTAATTATTCAACCAAAACTCAATTCAGTCCAAAGCCTCAAAGTAGCATCTCTTAAGTTCCTATCAACCACCTTTCACGATAATCAAAAACAAAGTTCATTCATTCATCAAGCAAAACAAAAATACAATTGAATAAAGATTTGACAACTTCTAAGCCAAACTCAACATTGTCCCCGATGTAACCAGGCATAAGGAGGGAGAGACAATGTGATACGTCTAGCATAATTCTATTGTCATCTGTCGCCCACGTATAAAATATTCAAACCCTGATTACGCACTAAACATAAGAAATGAATGGAAAGAACACTCCCACTAAAAAGGTTGATCGAGTCATTTATCATGGATCTTCTTGTCTCTCCGCCCATCACGATATGATACATTATACGATACAAGAGTTGTGATGGTTGCAAAGAAAAGAAAGAAATACATGAAAATAAATTTTTTTTTCTTTTCTGAGTGTATCGGACGACGTCGGACGGTATCCGACCCCGGATAGAAGTATCGTTTTCTCTTGTTTACCGTTTTTTCCCTTCTTTACTCCTTTCTTTACTTATGATTATGCAAAACAACAACCATCCTCTTTATACGTATTTTCTTGAAAGAGCTCAAACGAAACAAACAATCAAGAACATTAAAAATGAAAATGTTAAACACTAATAAAAAATCTGATACCAAGAAAAACATTAACTAAAGAGTCTGACGCACGTATCCAGCCCCCACCATGACGATAAACATTTAGACCATCTCCTTGGAGTATTGGGCTTATGAAGTTCAAGATTAGGAACTATTTTAAGTTTAACACGTTGGAAGTCTTCTTTGTACTAGCTAAAATAGTACTATTTGCTTCTTTTGACAATATTGGGTCATATCGACCAGCTCAATTATAGTATCGTTTAAAATTTTATTTTTATCAAATAAGGGGACTTTGTCAACATAAAAGATTCGAGGTTTACTATTCTCATAAAATGGATAAATATAAGTGTATTCATCAACTTTATCATTAAAGTACATAGCATGAGCATTATTTTCTAGAAAAAAATGGGGAGGCATTTTATAATGCAAATCGATTATCTTCTGATAGAAATAACAGATTACGTTTACTTTAAAAATATGTTAAATATATATCGTTTAATGAGGTATGACTAGAAGATAGTATAAAATATACAGAGTAAAATAGATATACCGAGGCAGTATTAAATGAATGTTATTGTATTTTACTGGATAATAATATATTTAAGTCGTTTCATTAAATTAATAAAAAATGGAGAAATAAAACATACCAAGCAGTAACTTTTACTACATATATATTATTAAACCCAAAATATTTCCCAAATCTTATCTCATCCCCTCCCTGGCGAAATCATCATCCTCTTCATCACCATTTTAATTTTTTTCCTTTATTTTTCTTCTTTTTCCTTTGTCTTGTGGAGAGTTCGTAATAAATTCAAACTTTAAGTATTCTTACTATTTTTAGCACATCCCAGGTATATGATACAACTCTTGGAAATTAGTCATGTTATGTTTATTTTATAATTTGAAAAATTGGAAAAAAATAGATGTTAACATATTAAAGATTGAATCTTTATGTAGTTTATGGTAGATTTAGAACTATATTTTTTGTATTATATTCGAAAATTTTAAGGAGTATTATCATTGAGGGAATAGGTATATTATGTGGGTTCGATTTGGTCCTAGTTAATCTCGGTTTTATATAAGAAATAGAAATAAATAATTAAATATGTTCCCAAAATTATAACATTCTATTTTAAATTAAGTGTTGTCATATGGAGTTGACCTTTATGTAGAAAGTTTTGATTTTGAGTTGTTTGTATTTATTATAAAATTTTGGAAGTTAAATAGTAAAAATGATATACAAATGAAACAAATATAAATTTTGGAAATTCTAATTTATTTGATGTTATTTGGCATTATGAGATCTAGAATAATAATGTCGAGTTTAAATGGAGAAAATGCTCATTTTTATGTTTATAAAAAAGTGTTGGGCGGTTTTAATTTGGACCATTTTACTTTCACATTTTGAACTAAATTCGTTATGCAGAGTTATTGGATTATATTTTATCTTTAATGGGATATAAGGAATATAAATGGAAGGTTATTAAGCGAAAAGTAAAATAAGCATATAATTTTTTTGGATAGGAGTTAGGCCGGACACAGCACGTGGACTAGAGATATTTTAGTTGCTTTGCTGCCGAGGTGGTACAATATAACTGATAGGAACCTTTCATATATGTGGCATGTGTTTTGTCATGTGGTTATATTGGAATGTATATTGAGTTATTAAGATTGTTGTAGTTGTTATGATTATCTACGATTGTTGTGTGTGTGTTGCGTGTGTTATGTATTGTTTGTAGTTGGTGTGTGTATTCTTTTTACTTGGGTTGATTTGCGTTAAAATGATATATATACATTGAGGGGATAACCCTCGACCCGATTAGGTTTTGATTAATGATATGCGTAGTGAGGGGGTAGCCACTGAGATATTCGGGAGGTTTGGGTGTGATATGCATAATATTGAGAGGGCGCTTCAGTCGGGAAGACTGTGATAATATATATGAGTTAGGAGTAGTGTATTGGTGGATGTGTGGTGAGGATGATTCATGGATTGAGGTTTGATGTTATATATTTTGTTGGACTAACCATTATTGATTGTGTTGTTTATTTGAATGAATATTTGATTATGCGTTGTTGATGGTTATAAATATATGTGTGGAGTGTTATATTGATCTCGTAGTGATGTTGAATAAGAGGTTACTATGTAATTTGGGAGTAGTTGTTCATTGAGTAGCCTTATTAATGTTTTATACATATGTTCTTATATAAGTATGATTATGTAGTTGGATACTATTAAGTAGTATTTGTATTCACTAGGCTTAGCGACACTGTACATTATTCTCTATGGTAGGGCGTTTGCATGCTGGGTTCCAGGAGTGATGTTGAGGTTCTTCGAGGAGGTCGTTGATAGAATTTTGCGGAAATAAGATCGTAGGTGAGGCGGTGGTGGCATAAGAAGTCCTCAACAATCATTCTCCTATTGTTTCCTCTTCTTATGTTTCTAGAACTTTTATGTTGTATATTGAGGGGTCATATTTGACATATTACCACTATGATGTATATTGAAGAACTATATTTATTGTATTGTTTTGGTTGTATTATTCAAAGTTGAGATACGTTTATGGTGATGATGTGATTTGTGTGGTGTGTTGTTAGTTAAGCATGATGGACAAAGGTGTATTGTTATTATTAATGTCAAATGAAGTCATTTTATGTTATCCATCGATTGGTGAACTCACGGTGTATAGGTTGTTGGTGACTGATATTCTTATATAAATATATTTAAACCCGAAAGTTATAATTAATTATAGCTAGATTTCGTTGTTGTGTGTGACTTTTAGGCTTAATCGAAATTAGCGATATATTAATTTATGTTTAACCGAACATAGGCGGACTCTAGTAAACCATCATATTTTAATCTCAATGGGGAGTTAACTAATATATTAATTGTCGACAATTAACATATCGAACTTATTATTATTAAAATGTAATAATCGGTTATGCTGATCCTAATTGTTCAACGTGCATATATTTATGAGATCGCGTCTACGTATTTCGACACTCAGCTTTGCCCTTGGAGATTGTTGTAAAGCGATTGCTACGAATCGATTACATACAGCGATCAGCGTCGTGATTTTCAATATTGAGCTATGGTAAGATTGTTGTCAAATAAACTCTTTATACATGCTTTTTCTTGGTGGTATGAAGTGATGTGATCTCGATCTGAATCTCTTGTAGTTTGGCCAACAAAATCACCATTAGTTCTTGAGACACGAAAATCTAAAGTTATATCGGGTTATGCAATTTCGTCTTATTGTACAACATTTCACAACTACACTTGCTTAGTAAACACAGCTCGAGTCTTGTAGTATCTGAGGAGACTTCGAGTCTTTTTGTAATCCTGCGTTACGGAGGCGTTTGAACAAGTCCAAATGCATTACTCTGTAAAGACAGGTCCGAGGTCACTCAGATTATTTAGAGATCGTCATTTAACATAGGATTACATGAAAGTTCTTAGGATATAAATATACAAAATACTTCAAGTTAAATGGCGATTGATGTCGATATCGCGGTTGAAACCATTCAGCGCGTCTATAGTAGGTAAAATTCTCACTTATATGATTCCGGCGTGGTCAGACGATAAACACGTACTATTCCGATAATGTTCTATTGCGATAGTGAACAGATTAGGGACAACAATATCATAATTTTCTAGGGGTGATAAAAGACGGAGGTTCTTGTTTAGTCGCTAACTCCAAAGACCTCTCTAAACTTATATTACAAATGGAATTATTTTCATTACTCATAGTAATGATACATACACATTATATATATATGTATTGATCACAGTTCTAAAAACAAATGATATATATTATTGAATTTGAAGCTTAAAATTCAATCATTATCTTACAATCACTGACTAGCTCCAGCCCAAAAATTAAGACCACTTTCAATGTCCTTAAAACGATTACTATCGTGTGTTTATCATCTTTGCTGAATTAAGTGGTTTAGTTAAGGGATTTGCTACATTGCTCGTGATTAGGAACGCACATATCGTAACATCTCCTCTCAGTGATCTCCGAATAAGATGATACTTTCTAAAATCGTCCTTTGGATCGTGATGTGATCTTGGTTCCTTGGCAGTATCGGCTCGATCTTATCCTGATATAACTCATTTGGACATGATGCTAAGTCTTGCTCTCTGAGTCAAGCTCACAGAACTGCTTGATCTAATGAAACTTTCTTTCCTGACTTCGAGCTATGATGTACTTACAACAAATTGTTGGTCATTCTGATGCCTTACTTCTTGTGCGCGCGTTAAATCCAGAGACCACATAACGGATTAAAAGATGAAGTATCGTCTCATCGGTTTGAAAAGCCCAGGATCGGTGTAACCACGTACTAATAACTTCATTATCAATACCATATACAAGAGACATATCTTTAGTCGCCATTAAGTACTTAAGTATGGCCTTAGCAGCGATCGATGATTTTCACTGGACATGATTGGTAACGGCTTGGTAGGTGCGCGATCTGCGGGCGTGTGCGTAACATAGCATACATGATGGCTCCTGACCCGATGCATAGGAACATCACTCATCCTTTTCTGCTTGACCTGCGTTTGTGGGACAACGGGAATAGCGGAGACTAATGCCATGTCGTAGGAGTTTAGTTCTTGGGATTATCCATCTTAAATCATTTATTGCCTTTATAAATATAAGTGTTTGGCTTAATCAGTAGGCCTTTTTAGATCGATTTCTATATATCTTAATTCAGTATGTATTGAGCTTCTCATAGTCTTTCATAAAGAAACACTTTCGTAGCCATGACAGCTGATTCAAGCATATCTATGTGGAACTTCGCCGCTGGTCGATTATGTCGTCACATATAGGACTATAAATGCGATGTTGCTTATTTAACCTTCTTTGTACATACTGTGTCTTCTTGGTTCCTAATGAAACCAAACTCTTTGATTGACTCATTAAAGCGAGATTCCAACTTCTTGATGTTTGGTTAAGTCCATAAATGGATATTTGTGGCTTCGTACCTTCTTAGGTCCACTTAGGACATGTAAAACACAGGTTGTGTCGTGTACACGTCCTCTTACAGATTCCATTAAGGAATCACGGTCTTTACATCCTCTGTCATATCTCATAATCATAATTGGTAGTAATGGCTGAATGTAGATAGTTTAAACTTTATAGCTGAGGATAAAGATTTTATCATAATGATTCCTTGAATTTATTTGAAACCTTTATAGCCTTATAAACATGGACATTTCCATCTTTATCCAGGTTCTTTAAAAACCAATTTGCCTTTTCGATAGGTCTAGCACGCTGCCGAGATTGGATCCATCAATGTCCAAATATTATTTTAATACATAGAATCTATCTCCACGTTTCATGGTATAAGCCGTTCATCGGCTTTCCCCATTTCTTTCGTAGGCTTGCCCCCGTATGAAAAGAAACCGTCATTTTCAATTAAGAAAACTACATCCACCATATATCAAGTTCGACGGAGTTACATCGACCTCTAAGGGTGTGGTCTGGATTGGCTTGATCAGGAACACATGGATCAGTTGAACTTCCCATATAGAGGGAATTTCGCCTCACGAGGAGATAATTGATCACGTTCTCAGCCAGTTCCTGTTATCTTGGCTTGGCTTGAATTCTCGCTTCTCTGTATCTCTTGGCTAAATATTCCTTCTTAAGAGGAAAATGCCATCTGCTGCAATGAAAGTATCTTATTCGTACTTGAGGTAGAAATAATACCATGGTTTCCACCGGATAACCAATGAAATAACATTTACCGAGTGGGTCCAAGTTTTGTCCTTATTCAATTTTACTTGACATAGGCTGTACCCCAATCCTTATGTGACCTATCTTGGGACGGTTCCCAAACCACATCTCATGTGGGTCTTAGTAGCTCATTTAGTTGGACATTTGTTTAGTATGTGCATGGTAGTTTGTGTCATATCCCCAGCCGAATGGCGATTCGGATGTGCTAAATTATGGATCGAACCATATCCAATAATGTTGATTTTTCCTTTGGATAGACCATTATGTTGAGGTGTTCTAGCGAGTGAGTTGTGATCTGATACCGCTCCATGAATGTGAATACATGGCTTAAGTATCGACTTTGTCGGGGCCCGGAGAACCTTAATCATTTTATAGAGTTGGTTACCAACTTAACTCTAAATTCTTTGAACTTTCAAAGCTTCATTGTTATAGCCGATGAATATATGTAACCATATCTCTGTGATGCATCAGTCAAAGAAAGTGAAATATGATAACCTCCTCGGCGAGGAGTATTTATTAATCCCAGCGTCGGCGTATATGATATCGATAAATGTGTTTCCCTTCTAACTCAATTCTGACTGGCGATTTGGTCATTTGCCCTTAAGCATGATTCACATTGATCATATAGTTTGAAACTAGACCCAAACCATCATTCTATCAATATGCGATTTCTTAATGCATTATCGACTATGTAGGCGATCTCTGATACCTGCGAATAGGGGCAGTTGAGTCATTTTGGTGCATTCCTCTTATTTTTTATGTTGTTGTAGGTCTTAACATTTGTATCTAATACATAGAGACCATTAGAGGAATCTTGGTACCATAAACTATACTATTTGAGTGTCAAAACAACCCACTTTCGTGGTGAAAATTGAGTACCGTCGTTTTCGGTTGTAAGACCTAATTGATGTTTTACGCTCGAAGAGGAATTTTGTAGGCGTTATTTGGTTAATTACCGTTCTTGTTGGTAAGCAAACAACCCCAAATTGATCTGCATGATAGCGCGAGTTTTGCTCCATTGCCTACGTCATCTATCTCGTCTCGTACTATCTTTCTTATTCTATAGATCGCATTTTGTAAATGTAGTGTAAATCCGATGTCCTAGCGCCCATTGTGTTAGAAAGTGAAAATACAGTGGTCAGCGTAAATATTTGATATTTGTGACAGTGGTGTACTACTCATCTCGTTTGTCATGTATTTATTGTAGACTCATGATTCGTTTGTATCGTTAGAGCGGATGAAGTGTGCATATTGCATTTCTCCAAAGTGAATTAGGTATATTAGAGTTATTATTCATAGGGGCTATTAGACTATACTTGGAAGATATGTAAAATAATCTGAGGTTTAGTTATTCATTAATAAGCCAATAAAGTAATTCTAAAAATCATATAATAGAATTAATAACGTACTTCTGATCCCGGCTAAGCACTAAGTATGAATCCTCGTGACTAAGGATTGACATTGCATTGATTTCCCAATACATAGGTAGGTCTGGTAATTACCAATCGCGACTATCGTGACTCTTGGCGTCGCTAAAGTTCATCTTAGGCGTATAGTGACCTCTTTTGTCGGGCAGTCACAAAGCCAAATCACCGTTAGTAACCAACTACATCGAAATATAGTCAGTTGGATGTTTATAGCGAGTCATGCACTTTGGGAAACATACTCGCGCCAGGTGAAAAAGTGTAAGTATTGTAATGCGTCTACTGACCGGTAGATCAGCATAAATGAGACTCCAAATCCAAGCTTTTAGAGTTGGTATGTGATACTACTTAATTTGGTGGGATTAATTATATTTTAACCGGTCTTGTAATTAAGTTGTCGTATATACACAAAAGCGGTTATATATAACATAAATTACAAGCATAAAAATATAACACTAATAAAAGACTTCAAGTGATATATACATAAAATATAGACTAGTTCTAAACTAATGTCTTGTGATCTGTCGTCTTAGGCTCATAAAGGTGGGTCTCCGATTTTTCAATTAATTATATTAACATTAAATAATAATAAGTTAAAATATCTCTACTCATTCATCTTAGGCAAAGATTAATCAGGCCGTATTTTCCAAAAATACATCTAAATCATCAAATCAAATATTCAATTTAATTGCATAAGTGCAAAATATTCACTTAAACTATTTTAAGTGTTTTAACAATTAATATTAAATAATAAGTATCTCTAAAAATACTATTTATCTAATTTACACTTTTAATAAATTAATTCAGTTATATGTTGTAAACTTGTCGTCGATATCTGATTTTTAATTTAATTAAAATCATTTTGAATTTATTAAATCTAATCAAATTAGAATTAGTGTCAGTAGTCATTATTTTAATTGAATGTCGAATATCGATAAAAATAACCCCGTCAAATTAGAACTGTAGTTAATTAAATTAATTATTAATTTCCAACTTGAAAGTAATTTAAAATAATTTAAATTAATATCAATATTTTGAACAAAATAGGACTTAAGAAAGCGATTTACAACTGTGCTTGACCAAATAAGCGAAAATTTGTCGGCCAGCAATCGAGCGAGCGAGGAGGCCCACGAGTGGTAGGCGAATAGGTGAGCTGACACGAGCGGGACCGTGCGTGACCGTCGACGGATGTCAAGCGATCAGGATGCCCTTGTTAGAAGACAAAAGGCGAAGTCGGCGATGGCGTCATCAGTTGGCGTGACATCGCATCGTCGGTCGCGTGGCGATGGATGTTCGGCGTGTCAGTCCACGTAGGGCCGAAAGGCGTGGATGTGGGCGTGGCCGTGGGTTGGAAACGGTCAGTGAATTGACTCGGTGAAATCGTCGAGTCAAACTTGGTTTGGCCGATGTCATTGCTCAAAAAATAACCAGAAAATTCATAAAAATCCAAAAAATATTTCGATTTAACTCTGATGATCATTTTGAGATATTAACAATTAATCGGATTTAATTATTTAATCAATATACTTTTACAATCTAAATTAAAAATTATCTAATTGCAATTCTAACACATAAAATTCATATTCAATAATACATAAACATTTTCATGTATTTAATTATGTAATTATAATTAGGCAACCTCGCTCGTGATGCAGCTGTTGGGTTTCTGATTAAAATAACAATTATGATAAATCGAGCAGGATTCTCTGAATAATATACAAAACAATAATATCTGATGTGTACCTTTAAATTAGAGGGGATTTGCGGCGTAATATATCGAGGAGACTGCGAACAATCAATGTAGATTTTCTTTAGAATAGTCGCGCTGACGTATGAGCAAGCCCTCGTGAGAACTCTTAAAGTTCTTTAAAATATTAAAAGCGTAGAGCGAGGTTGAATGAGAAAAAACCAAAGGTTTCTTCCTTCTCTTTAGTCGACTAAAGGAGGAGAAAGAGAATTCTGACATCAAAATTTGGAAGAATTGGTGCAAGTTTTTCATCTCCCAAATGAGTATTTATATAGGGCTCAATTCCTACTTTTAAGGCTTCGAAGAGATGTGAAACTATTGTACATAAGAAGAACATTCTAGAATTATAAGAGATTCACAAATTCACTCTTCTCGGTTCTCATGACCACATGAGATTATTTCAATGGCATTTCTTTGACATTAGCATATTTATATTTTAATAAGTTATAATTAAATTATGGATTCGACTTACCGTTGTTGTGTGTGACTTTCTTAGACTACCGATCGAAATTAGAAATATATTAATTTATGTTTAATCGAACATCATATTAATATATAGATTATATTGAGACTTTAATAAGCTACCGCTAACTTGTCTGATAGGATTCACAACTATATTAATTGTCCCGTGATTAACATATATCGAACTTATTATTGTTTTAAATGTAATAATAGGTTTGGGAGTTGAAATAATAGGTTAGGGAAACAACTAATTAACTTGAATGACTTTTGTATATTAGTTAAATACTCGCGTATTGAAGTAAATGAAATGGGAGGAGAGTGATATAATAATAATATGAGAGTTAATTGTTGAAATGGTCCTAATAATTAGTGGTCATTTGCGATTTAGTTATCTGAAACACAGTCTTGAATGGCCCATATGGTGGGTATCGAGTCTCGTGGTCCTAAATAATTTTGAGAGCTATTTTATGGTCTAATTTGATATTTTAGAAAATTATTGGTCATAAGTAAAAATTATTTTTCTTGCAATTCCTCTAAACTTGAGTTGCTTTATAGACATATAAATATTATTTTTTTAGGTGTGAAAGTATTATCATGTCTCTTGGTTTTTAATGGTAGTGTTTGATGAAATTTTAAGTAGGGATAAAATAGTAATTTTTGCGTTATTTTATTTACACTACTTAGGATAATTACCCAACTGACCATAACTCAGTGCAATCATTGACCACACCGCGCGACTTTGCAGCGATTTTATCAGCCGTAATTCTGCTTGTGATGAAGACTCGAGCTTTTTCGACTTCGGTAATTTCTTATGAAATTTACCCCGTTCTTGATTTGAGTATAGACGTCAAGCAAACCTAATTTGACAAAAAAATCAAACACTCCGATAATGAGGGGTGGAGGTAACTCTAAGGTCCTAAGAAGTAGTAAATAAAAGAATACAAAATGACTATTTTATCCATACTTAAAATTTCCTCAAACACTATCATTAAAAATTGAAGGACATAATAGTACTTTCACATTTGAAAAGCAATATTTGGGTGTTTATAAAACAACTTAGGTTTAAAGGGATTCTGACAAATAAAATTTTTACTTATGCACAATAATTACCAAAATATCGGAATTAGACAAAAAATTAGCTGCCAAAATTATTTAGGGATCAATTTGTGATAACCCGATTACAAAATTCTTGTGGTACTACTATTTGTAATCAAATGGCGATGGCGTCGATTAGTGAGACCGTTTCTCTGATTAACTTCCAATAATATGATGTGTGGATGAAAAAGTGGGTAAAATTGTGTGGCAACTGGGGGTGGACTAATGGTCCATTTGGATTGGGGTGAACCTAGGTCAATCTAGATAAAATTTTAAGTTTACCCCGTTTGAGATTCTATCTTTTGTATTTACCTAGGTTAAATGATTCACCTTCATTCACCTAGATTCATATAGATTTTTGTCTTACGAATCGAGTGTAATATAGATTAATGGTGTTTTTAGTTACGTTTAAAATGCATTTCACCTAAATTCGGCCTCATAAATAAAATATTATCGAATAACGTTTTTAAAATATTAGCTAAATTAGCCTCAGGTTGACAACACTATACACACACGTAAATAATATTTTTTAGTAAAATGATTTTATAAATATAATTTTACCAGCCTATGACATAAATAGGAAGGCGAAAATAGTCGTTGTTCTTTAAGCGATACTTTGGATGCTAGTCCAGCTCAATTATATTTTTAAGTTTAGCATGAACTAAATTCAGCCCAATGCATAGTAACCATAAGATAAAAGAAAGACGAGAGTTGGCTGGTTTACACAATGGCGAGAATATGCAGCTATCCTAAACCACCATCGTTGTCTGCATTTAGCAGCCGGAGAGTATGTAAAACAAATTTGCTTTCTTATACTCTCTATTTTACTTTAACGATTTTTTCTTAAAAAATCAATATACTTTAAAACTAAAATTCATTCATTTAAATTTGTATTTATATAAATATTTAAATAAGATTAATTTATGGTAAAATTTGAATATTTAAAATGGAGGTAGTATTTCTTTGTATGTTTCTGCTCAATTTGAATTTAATTTAGTTGATTTGTTTTGTACAGAGAATTGAATGCTCCAGCAATAATCAAAAGCCAAATCCAATTGATGAATCTCCCATCTTGTTGAAGATTGCTGTTAATTCAGTTACTCAACTCTTGAGATTCTTCTCTCCACCTTCCAGAACCATGTATATATTTCTACCCAAAATGATTGTCCACTTTTTACTTTTACATTTTCAACTCAAGTATTTTTATGTTTTCTGAATAATATTTGGTGAAAAATATAGCAAAACGGAGTATTTTTTATGGAATTTCTATTAACATGCTAATTTTAATTAAGGCTACAACTTTGTTAATTTTTATTTATTGAAAATCAAACTGGACAACATTTATGATATAAGTCATAAGAGCCACCCATTTGGAATGAAAATAGTAGTTGAAGTTTTCTGAATATCTATATGAAATTGTATGTATTTTTGTTGTCCTCTGATCAAATAAAAGTCAAGTAGTGCATTAAAATTGAAATTGATTGATTAGTATGCATTTATATTTGTGTGTATAACCCTGATAAGGTCAAATGGAGACACTTGGTAATTTATGAAGTTGTTGGGCATGTTTGTTCTTTCTTGTATTAACACTGTCTTTGCTTTGCAGATTGAATGAAATAGATAAAGGATGCGGTGAAGTTTCGGTTTCTAGTGTAGATGATATTCTGTTCATTATCAAGTCCGATTACGAGAAAGCATATTTTGTGACAGGTAGCTTTTGATCTTATTTTTACCTATGTATATTTTTAAGAAGTGATGTATATTCAATTTCATGTTTCTATGTTCTATGGAGTCAAAGATTTTATATGGATATAATGGAATAAATCAAAATGGCCCATGACACTACCTACACTTCCTATATTTGGTGAAGTAGTAGATAGTCGTTTGCATTTGACTATTGGCTCAATTTGGAAACTACCTCTCTGTTATGATAGGAAGTAATAAGTTTGCGTCTTGTTGATCACTTGTATCTCTTGGGGAGGCACTAGGGCATGTTTATGTTGACGTTGCTGTTCAACTCTTAAATTTCTATTTGCAGTGATTCCTACCTACCATTGCTGTATGGTTGCCAACCTAAAATGATTAAGCTACTAATTAAAGTTACGCATGTGGATATTCATAATATGGATTGTAAAATTTGTATACTACAACCATAGAGGATAATAAACCGAAATCAGAAAAGAAACTATCAATTTTGGTTAAATCTGATCGGCCAAAGACCCTAAACAACCTCTCCGATATATTTGTTTCAGTGATTAACAAGAGAATAAGGTGATACGTGTGATGTATTGATAATTACGTTGATCAGGAGGAACAATTATAAGAGAAATAGTACGACTCCAATGTAATGCTTCTCGTGGTAGAAACCATTTTGTACAGTAGCTAGTAACTGTTTAGGATGTTACTTTAGGCACTCGACCTTAAGAGTTTGTAGTAGACAATCTTCTGTAATTCTAGAACAAGTTATAGGGTTTATCTAAATCTCACCTTGTCTGTTTATATCAGTATTGCTGCCTCACCTATAGCTGACGGGCAGTGCCTCTTGAACTCCTTTGCATTTACAACAAATATCACAAATCTTCAGTGTAGTTTTGAAGCACATTTCATTATTTAACAAGCAAACAGTTTTCATTAACAAGGCTTCTTTAAGCTTGTCATACCTTATATATCCTTTGTTTGAAGCCGTTAGTCCCAACATTGTTGCCTTATTTCTTTTCTTGTATTCTCCCTCACTCGCCTGCCAAGTTAATACTTTGTTTTTAACTAATTAAGAGATAACATACCTTTAGTGGAATATGTTTGTAGGTTTTTAGAGCACTTCATTGTGATCTATCTTGATCATATCTTAATCCCTCTTGCTATATTATAAAATGATATTATTTCTTACTCTGGAAGTTTTAGCTGTAACTAGGCCTGTAAACGGACCGAACCATACCAAACTATGGTAGGTTCGTCGACTAAATATTATATAGAACACTTGGGATTCGTCTGGTCGAGAATGGCGAACCTTAATTTTGAAGGATTCGAGTTAAGTCGGGTTTTTTAAAATATATTCGGTCGAATTTTTTGGGCGGTTAGAAATAGTTCGGTCGAATCATATAATGTCTATTTTAAACAATTGTACCAAATTAAACCAATTGAAATAATAATTAAAATCCTAAATTGAAACAAAAATAATGAGAACAAAAATAATAATTGATGAATACCTAATTCAACCAAATTAAACCAATTTAAATATTTAATTCAATACCTAATTGAATAAAAATAATAATTGATGAATACCTAATTCCTCTAGATTGAAAGAGGTGGAAAGTGTGGAGGAGGACTTTGCCGGAGCTTTCTTTTTGAGTGCATGTTATTGGGGAGGAGGGAGGGCTGGGCGTGGGAAGTTGGAGCGTTAGTTAATTTAGGGGGGGAGGGATGGAAAGTTTATGATTTATGTAACTAATGAATGAATCGGGCTAATAGATTGTATATGTTAACTGAAACCTTGGACTTTCTTTTAATGAATCAGACTAATGGATCGGCCCGAAACGTGTTCGAATAATTCATTTCGATTGACTGAAATAATAATTTCAATGTTCAACAAATAAATAAATCCACACAATGAAACTTGAATATTTCGATGAATCTTTCGAATCGATTGAGCATGCGTTCGTTAACGTATTACTGGCTGTAACCAGCTAGTAAATGATTGATTTCACAATATTACTTATGCCCTAACTGTTTTCTGGTCAATGTTGCTAATATGTCTATGAGGCAAAAAGTTGTCTATATTCTCTGTTCAATAATATTGTATCCCTCTACATCTTATATTACAGATTCGCCTGTATCAAAATTTCTTAGCAACTGTATCCTCTACGTAATCTTCTACTAATTTGAGATCGATGTTCCTGTACACCTATTGCTTCAAATAATGGCCAAGGATAATTTTGTTTTATGCTTCATATAAGTGGGAAAAGAAATTAAAAGGTCGAAGTCAGCTTCTGTTAACATTACATATAGGGGGTGGTCATAGCATGCTATAAGTTTGTTGTTACCTTCATATAAGTGGGAAAAGAAATTACCCAACACCATCACCAAAGCCTCAAAATTACCGATGTTATCAGGAATGATATACTCAAAGCGGCGGTTATTCAAGAACACCTTGTCAAGCTTTTTATCGAATAATTCCTTTGACAATGGAGCTTCGAATTTGTTGAACCTAAGATCAAGAAAATTAAGTTTCGGAAGGCTCAATACGACCATAGAGAATGGACCAACAAAACGGTTGTTGCTTAGATCGAGCTCACTAAGCTCCACTAGCCTAGAAATACTTTGTGGAACAATCCCACAAAACCAAATTAAAAGGTGGAAGTCAGTTGTACTTCTGTTAACATTACATATAGGGGGTGGTCATAGCATGCCATTTTGTATGACATGAGTATTGCAATCCTTGTATTTCATTTTAGATAAAGATCACATCATTGATGTAAATTCTTATTTAAAAATGTCGGCTTCACTTATTTCTACCCTTTTAATGTTTCTATAGTACATGAACTAAAGATTGAACTTCTACTGATTTAGGGGACTTCACGTCTGCGGTGTACGCGGAGGACTGCACCTTTGAGGATCCAACTATTTCATTTCGCGGTAAGATAAAACCCTTTTTGATTGATCTTTATGATGAAATATTCAATCTACCCATTGGGTACAAAATGGTCATAACTGATAACCTCTAATAATAGAGAGGATTACTAGATCATCTTGCAGAGAGAAACACAATCAATAAATGGGTTGAAACTAAATTTTTATCTTTGGTGATGGATGTAAGAAATAAGGTAGGTCAACCATTGAAGGAAGTCAACTAGATTCTTTTAAATAACTGATGGTTCTGATTCACATTTATGTGATACCCAGAGATTAATTATTAGTTATTCTTACTATTGTATAATTCGTGCAAAGTGCAAACACTAGATACATAAACTTATCTTCTTCATCATATACATTCTCTATAGTTTCATCATCAGATTGTATGGTGCACAACTACAGTTGCTACAGTAACGGATTGAGAAATACAAGAGGCTTAACAATATAATAAATCTCTATAGTTGCTACAGTAACGGATTTATGTGATACCCAGATATTTATTATATTGTTGCTACAGTAACGGATTGAGAAATACAAGAGGCTTAGCATACCTGTACTGGAATTATGCATAGTAGTGGCATAGCATACCTATACATACAATCTTCTACACATTCTATAGTACTAGTGTGTTGCGGAATTTACAAACTACATAATTAGAATTACATAAATTCACCATCAAATCGTCATTCCAAAATAATTGTGGAATTTAAATAAACCTGCATTCATGGGCATAGCAGTTGGATCGAAAATAGCTCATAAACAAAGTTAGCAATGTATCGATACAATTTTTATCAATTTATATAAATTATTTGAAGGATAATCATGCATTCTAAAACTGCTAAGTTTGAGACCACATGTTAGATAAATTTATTGATAACGTGAATCCAAAATCTTGAATTACATGAATATCACATATATTAGAGAAAACTTAATTAAATAAACATACCTCCAGACATCTTGATGAGTAGAATAATTTGATATTTACTGGAACAGTTGTGGTCATCGAAAGATTGCGAAGTAAGGTTTCTATCTCTTTTGATGGAGAACATGTGTTTATAGGTAAAGAGACGACCAATTTCCATATCTTTAGCTTTAATCTTGACCGCCCATTTGGTCAATCATAAGGTAATTAAGTCTCAAGATTTGTAATGCTTTGGTGAATTGATTTGCAACTTTACTAGGAAAATATATGGCCTAATAATGACCATCTAATGAGGAAATATTGATTTCATTTTCTTAAAATAAATTTGAAATGTTTGAATTAATTTTCTTACATTTTTCCACTTGGTCTATAGGAAGATCTATTATTATTTTCTTATTAGGAAAATAAGACGTGTGTAAATCACTCCTTTATTCAGTTATTATACTTTCCTTGACTAATCTAGTTGTCAACAGGAGTCATGACGTACACAAATTATCCTGCAACATGTTTACTTCATTATACTATGACATTGGTAATTTTTATGACCAAGGCGCAAATGAGAGCAACATTATCATCACGTATTGTCTAGAAGTGAAGACCATTATTTATGTTATCATTCTTTTAAACATAATATATACATTTTGGATAGAACAAATGACAAATGTTAAAAATTTATTAAGAGTTGAGTATTTGTTATGCATGAGTACAATAATAAATGGCATAAAATAAATAAAATTAGGAACTATCTACAAGAGCCATGCTTTCAGTATGTCCCTGAAAGGTTTTGTTAGGTAGTCCTTTTGTCAATTTATCTACCACTTGTAAATTTGTACATATTGATTCAACAATAATTTTTTTAATTTAACATGTTGCTTCAGTAATAGGTAATTTAGGTCCATGTGTTTTTTGAACCATTTGTTATATTATCATGCTTTTGAGAAGAAGGTTGTAGCTTCATTGTCGTAGTAGAGAGTTAATGGCTTGGTGATAAAACTTAAAGCGTCAAACTGTGAGACAATATTACGCAGTCATGTTCACTGATTGGAGCCTCGTAGCATGAGTAACTCAAATTTTTGGCTTCTCCATGATATTACACCTTCACACAAGAGATATACATAGCCAAGAGTGCAAATCCGTGTATCAAGCCATGCATCTTGGTCTGAATCGAAATAACTAGTCCTGTAATTCCTTTTTCCCTTTAGGTATCACAATATTTTCTTTGCAGTTTTCCAATGAATGATGCTTGAGTTACTTTGAAATGTTCCTAGTAAACCATCAACATGATTGATATTAGACATTATACAAACCTTGGAATATATCACTCCCATTGAGAGATGCATAAGGATATTTGGTCATTTGTTGTTGTTCCATAGGAGTCTGTAGATATTGCTCAAGAATAAATTTGTCTCCTTTATACAATGGGACAAGACTAGAGGAACAATTAGTTATGCTAAATCTCTCTAAAGATTTTGTCAATGTATGTTTTTTGAGACAAACTTATGAGTTATTGTGGCTTGTGATGGAATATTTCTATCTCTATTACATAGGAAACCTCATTCAAATCTTTCAGTTGAAAATTCTCTAAGAGGTAATGTGTAGTTCACGTAATAAACCGAGGTCACTAATGGCTAGTAAAATGTCATCAACATATGTCACCAAAAATGTGAACTTGGTCTCACTTAACTTTAGGTATATACATACCATAGTTGTAAATAGCGGTAAATAGCGGCGCGTCGCAGTAGCATAGCGCTCCACAGCGTTGCGGAAAATAGCGACGAATAGCTATAAATAGCGGCGAAATAGCGTTGGAGTTTCGCCACTATGATTTTCTTGTCTTCTCTGTTAGACCGATTAATGTTATGTGGTTGGTTCTGCATCCTATGGTTTTCTAAACCTAGGGCCTTACCATTCCAATTCACAATTGCGATCTCCTTTGAATTATTATGTTCTCCTGATTTCTCAATCCGTAATTTTCAATTATGTCCTATTTTATTAATTCCTTCCCAATGATTCAATTGAGAGTTAATTTGAGGATTGATATAAGTAGGGTTTGGTGAACAATTATGAAATAGAGATAAATGACAAGTCATATGTTCGGATGTTCCGGAATCAATTTTCCAAGGGTTCGAAATGATGTTACCACTTTGGACAACGGAGCACGAGGCTCTGCTGGTAATAACCGATGGCGACGGCTGAAGAAGAGTGCAAAGTTGCTCCAGTTGGACTTTGGTGATAAATAACTATTATTTATTTGGTGTAGTATAGGACTTCCATAAGCATTGCTATGATAAAGTGTTATATGCATTTACCCATACTAGTATGTCTCACCTAACACGAACTTCATAAAACATCTTTCTATTAAGTAGAATTACTGCTCAAGTCTAGCAATAATCCTCTTCTCAGAAAATTTGACTTCTAAAGAGATAATGAAATTTGGGATGTCTTATGTTGTTACATGGATTAAAATGCATAGATTTTGAAATGTTACTGTAAAAAATTTGGAAAAGCTGAATTTATGTTGTTATTATGTCTAGGTACGAAATTATATTCTCGGAATTTGAAGTTGCTTGTTCCATTCTTTGAAGAACCGTCCATCACCTTGAAATACATTGAGAAGGTACTTATTTTAATGTCGATACTCATTATCTTATTCTTATTTTTTATTGTGATCGCATTGTATCCGTTGAATATATCCATTAGAATCAATTAAGGAAATAAGTTATTCTATTTTTATAGCTATTAAATTTGCATAATTATTACTCATAAATCATAGTGTCATTTCTGCGTTTTTGTTATCTCTTGTTTTGACCATAGATATTTTCGTTTGTATTGTATAATCTTGTGAAAATTATATCAATGAAAATTACATTTTAAACTTCTTTAAAATTCAATATATTTTTATAAGATATTATCTGTGCAAATAAATATATTTAAGATTCAAAGTTGAAGATGAATAAAAATTTAAAAGTGGATAATCTTTATTAGGATGGAGGCTTCATCTGTTATTTTTCATAACCCCAAGCGACCTTGTATTAGCCTTAGAAAGTTAGAATTATATATACCCTATATATAATTGGGGAAGTTGGCAATTACAAATTAGTATTGAAGCCTCATATTCTCAAGTCTTCTTAATTATAGGTGGAGAAGCTACAATTATTTAGTTTCTATTAATAGTTTCTATAATAACTACCTACCAATAGCATATTATCATCATGTAGCATCTTTATGATCATGAGTAGCAATTAAGCGATTTTCGTTTTAGTTTCCACGTGTGAGATAAAAAATTCCAAAACATTAAATTTCTATGAGTTTATTCATTCCTTATTCAGTGATTATTATGATGCACATGTATTTTTGTGATTCACAAGGAGTGTGTATTGTCAACATATGTTCATGTAAAATTTAACGAAAAATCATATATAATATGAAGTGATGAAGCGAATTAAGCGAAATTTGAGCGTGTATAAGCGACTATTAAATATGTAAAGGAGTAACCTTTGGGAGTTAATCCAGGTGAGTCATTGAATGTCTTCGTAATAATGATGTTTTAGAATGAGTTAACTTTTGTAATATGTGACTTTTAAAGAAGAAAAAATTAAAAGGAGTAACTCAATAAAATACCAAGTGATTATTTCACACAATATTCTTTGTTTTTTATGCTGTTAGAGCTTAGGTTAAGAATTTTTCTTGCTCTACCTCCTTGAAACTACAATGTCAACGAATAATAACTTTAATTCGACCAACACTAGTCCTCTAAAGTCTGACACAAAGGCTCAATTTAAAACCAAAACCTCTTCTAATGGCTAACCTATAACCAAGATAACTCTTCCATCAAAATAACTCACTTAGTTTAGATGGTAGCAACTACTATTCTTAGGCTGTCAATACTATTTTCTTAAATCTCGATACATCTTCATACTACTGGGATAGTATTATGAGCTTCTTTCAAAATTTCTCTCTTCAACTCATCGGAGTAGGTACAAATATTTTACGGCCCATGGTAATAACTCCATCATTCCTAATTGCAAAATCGGATCTATTCCCATTTTTACATCCTCAATTATCTTTTTCAATTTCTCATTTTCTGTTGTGATTCGAAGATTCGCTCAAGAGTGTAACTCTTAGTTGCACCAACAAATTTCCATTGACTCCAATTCCACATCTAACACCCATACATTTCATATTAATCATAGATTTCTTTCCTAATATCATTAAGGCTCCTAACTTTCCTTTACGACTCAACCCATCAACAACCACATTTGCTTACCCAGGGTGGTACTCAATTGAGCTATCATAGTTGCTAGTAAATTTCGTCCACCTTCGTTATTGTAAATTCAATTCCTTTTCCGTTGGAAGATATTTCAAACTCTTATGGTCCGTGAAGATTTGACATGTTACTCCATTAAGGTAATATCTCCAAAATCTTAAGCACAAAGACAATTGAGGAAACTAGAGTAATTATCATTAGGACTAAGCATTTTCCAACAACTGAGGAAACTTTTTCAGAGGTTAGAAGAGATGAAACACGACAAAGAATCATGCTTACCACCCTAACCAATTAAGGAATTGAAGGATCCGCATCAGTCTCAGAATCAGATTCATCATTAACTTGGAGAAAATCAGACGGATTATTTTGAAAACCAATTTTTTGAATCAACAATTTCAGATGCAGAGTCATCATCAATTTAAGAACCCTAATCAAATCATACCTAATCAGAATATTGGAGGATCTCCAACCCTAATTACCAATCGACAAAAGTCAAATTTTGACCAGAAAGGGGGCCAAAGGTTAGATAGACCTTGGTGTGACTATTGGCAATGACCACACCAGGCTGGATACTGAAGTGCTTTAAACGAAACAACTGGATATAAAGGTAACCGAGAAAAGTTACCAAGGTGACATCCAAGGCGGAGGTAGAGGCGGCACACATCAGGGAAATCAGGTAGTAGCTCAAGCATCGGCACTGCCACAACGAGCAGTTTTTCGCCCTTCTCCAACCGACGACCACCACCAACTTCTCCGGCGGACCCTCTCGTTTAGTCGCCAAATCAGGTAACATCCTCTCATCTCTTGCCTCCTTGATCATTGATTTACCGGCTTCTGATTATATGACCTCGCATAAGTTTCTTTTTGATGAATTTCGACCATCTATAAACCCTTCCCCAAGTCAATTAGAGACACTAGGAATCCTAATTTAATCCCTAGAAATGGGGAGTGTGAGAAAGTTAGGGTAGCAAATAGGGGTTTGTTGTAATTAAGGGGAGGGGCCGAATTAAAATAAATCAAAATTTATGGCTTGAAAATGTATTATATATTCCTAATTTGGTTTGTAATCTTATATCTGTTAGTAAATTGACCTCAGATAATAAATTTATTACCTTAAGGGATCAGGTAATGGGGACGACAACTGGTAGTGTTCCGTGATGGTTTATATTATTTTGAGTATGATCTGAATAATTTATCTTTTAAGTCTATTTTCTTGTATTATGTCTAGTAGTTCTGAATATTCTATTTTAAATTTTGGTTACAATTCTGTTCATGAGTATGACTCTATTATGTTATGGAATAACCGGTTAGGCCACCCGAGTGTTGGTTATTTGAAGAAATTATTTCCTCAGTTCTTTTTAAAAAATAATTTGAATGATTTTAATAGTGATTCCTGTCAGTTGCTAAGCGCACACTTGCTAAATTTCCCCCGAAAAGTCACACACCGTCTAGGGATCACACACACCTTATTTACTCTTACAACTTTACTTCCGTGTTACCTTTTGGCTACTTTTATATCTCGTGATGTTACTTTTTAATCTCATATTTTTTATAGTTCCTTTAGGAGGTAAGAGTACTGAAAAAGAAGCACAACTGTGGGAATGGGGACTTGTACCCCATAATATTATCTTTCCTGACACAACAAGTGAAAAAGTTCTTGAATCTCAGTGTCTCATTAATGTTTTTCAAAGAATAATCTACAAAAAGAGTCTCCTGATTTATCACTGGACATTGATGATTTACAAAACAAAACATAGAGTCTATACTAGACAAATAAAAAAAATGAATACTTGGCCTGTCTAAGGGTTTGACCCGAAATTGAATCCTCTGAACCTGAGGAATCAGGTAATCTGATTCTTCCTTCTGAATCTGGTTAAACAATGATTCCGACTTACATGATCCTATTGCTTTGAGGAAAAGGTAGTAGAATTACTTATCCAATTGAACGTTTTGTTTCCTATTCTAATATTTCCTCATCCTTTGGTACTTTTACTGCAAGCCTATCTGACATTGTTTGCCTGAAAATAGATGAAGCCTAAAATAAATCATTGGAAAAATGTTGTTCTTGAAGAAATGAGAGCCCTGTATAAAAATAAAATTTGGAAATTAATTGATGTTCCACCCAATCAGACTACTGTAGGATGCAAATGGGTTTAGACTATTAAATATGATGAAGTGGGAAAAAATGGGTTTAGACTATTAAATATGATGAAGTGGGAAAAATTGATAAGTATAAAGTTAGACTTGTTGCTAAAGGGTTTACTTAGACTTACGGAATTGACTTTAGTCAAACTTTTGCCCTATAGCTAAATTAAACACTATTCGGGTCCTTCCTTATTTAACTGCTAATGTAAATTCGGAATTACACCAACTCGACATAAAAAATACTTTTTTAAATGGTGAATTAGAAGAAATATATATGATTCAACCTCCTGGTTTTGAAAATAAAACTAGACAAGTGTGTAAGTTAAAAAAAAATCCTTGTGTGGCCTTAAACAATCTCTGAGAGCTTGGTTCAATCGATTTTCTAAAGAGGTAAAAATTCATGGTTACAAACAAAGTCAAGCCTACCACACCCTGTTTATCAAACGAACAAGCAACGATACTTTAACTATCTTGATTGTGTATGTGGATGATATAATTGTAACAGGGAAAATTCCAGATGAGATTAAGAAAATAAAAAAGTTACTTGCACATGAATTCGAGTAAATGATCTTGGAATGCTTAAATATTTCTTGGGCATGGAGATTGCATGGAGCAAACAAGGTATATACGTATCTCAAAGAAAGTATACACTTAATTTGCTAAAAGGAATAGGTATGTTAGGTTGGAGAATAAATGACACCCCAGTTGCGGTTGGAAACAAGGATAAACTCTCCGAGGGGAGCCTGTCAACAAAACCATGTACCAGAAGCTCGTAGGGAAGCTCATTTATCTATCACACACCAGACCAGATATTTCCTTTGCTACGAGTGTGGTGAGTCAATACATGCATGATCCGTCATAAGGACACCATGATGTCGTCTACAAAATCTTGTGGTACTTAAAACAATCACCAAGCAAAGTGTTATTCTTCAAGAAGACAGTGGACCGGACAATTCAAGTTTACACAAATGCAAATTGGGCAAGTTCAATTGATGATCGAAGATCTACATCAAGATACTGCACTATAATCTGGAGGAATCTAATTACATGGAGGAGCAAAAAGCAAAATGTGGTTTCGCGAACTAATGCTAAAGCAGAATTCAGAGCAATGACACCAGGAGTATGTGAAACAATTTGGATAAAACGACTATACAAAGAATTGAACATTTAATATGATGACATCTCTTTTGTGATAACCAATTTGCAAGCAGCATTACAACCAGGTTCAACATGATCGGACCAAATATGTGGAGGTAGATCGACATTTCATTAAAGAAAAAATATGATGGGATTATACATCTCTTTTGTGATAACCAGTCTGCAATCAACATTGCTCACAACCCGGTTCAACATGCTCGGACCAAACATGTGGAGGTAGATCGACATTTGATTGAAGGGAATATTATCAAGATTTGACATGTAGATATAGGACAACAAGTTGCTGACATATAAACAAAAGGCCTTTCCGAAAAGACTTTTGAACTATTTATTAGACAAGCTTCGCCTCATCGACATTTATCGTCCAGCTTGAGGGGGAGTATTGAAATAGCAGTTAGTATCAAATAGGAAAGTATCCTATGATTGAATGTAAATATTATATAGCTGTTGTAGAATATTTTCTAGCTGTTAGGACTTTTTCTTTCCAAAGTTAGTGATTTCGTATAGCCTATAAATACTATGTAAAGTTACGCATTCAATACACAGAAATAATAAAACATTATTTCACCATATTCTTAGTTTTCACAAAAGAGTTCAGAGTTCAATGTAGTAATTAATCCCCAAATAATTACCCAAACAAGGACAAGCCTTTTATAGGGGTGAAAAAGCTTGTGATTCACATAGATCAGTATTGTTCAAAAGGCTCTATTCTTTTCTCTTCCCATTCATTAAGTAGCCAGAATTTATCAGTTAAGAGTGGTTGAACCTTATTGTCTTTATCTGTTATTATGTACCCTGAAGCAGTATTCGGTTGTTTACTTGCTGAAGAGTATATTAGAAAAAAGAACGTAGTGTACATATAGAATTAGCAATGGTAGTAATGCTGGATGTTTCTTTGATGTTCTGAATGAATAAACTCCAAAATGTGATGCAAGAAGACATTATTGACAGAGGACTAACTTTTATAGTTTTGTCAGAAGTCGACCCAAATTAATCCCAACTTCTCCATGTATCCTGATTTTGAGAAGTAGTAAGCATATACAGAGTAAATGCCTGTTTCTTTGTTTGTAATTTTATTTATTTATTGATTCTTTCTGACTTGAAGATGGAGAACATCTATAATAGAGTCAAATGAGGTGTTATATCCATATAGCCACATGGTGTTGATAAGCTTGGTTTGATAATCAGACTTTGATTTGGCCTTTTGGTTGACTTTAAATTTTCTTCTGAAATGTATTTCATTTTAACACAATATGTATTTTACACCACCTATGCTTCTCATCTATTTTGGAGTAGTGGATAGACTTTGCAAATTCATCTTGGGCCAACTCATAAACATCCTCCTTGTTATGACATGGATAAGGGTTATACAAACGAACCCTCTCCCCCCCACCCGGCAAAACCCAAGACGCTGGATCACCACGTTTAGGGCATTAGGACATGTGATTGTTGTTATTGTTACATGTTACAGTATGACTAGTTTGTTTGCTTTTTCTTCTTGTGGCTGATGCGCTGCCTACCATGCAGGGTAGGAGTTCAGAAAAAGAATTCATAACAGCATCATGGAATTTGAGGTTGTCAACCTTATGCTGACTTGTTACTTAGTACTCCATAGAAGTTTTCATGCTTTCTATTATGTAGTGTAGAAGGATGGTCACGTTGATTACTCCCTCCATCCCTTTTTTCTTAGGGAGTTTTAATTTTGCGAAAATTTTAAGGAAAAATCAAATTCATCTCACAAACTTAGTTTTCCTTCCATTTAATTTACTCATATTTGAAATAAAACAAGAGTATTTCTTGAGATTTCTGTAGAATGGAAGTATGCGTTAGAAATTAGTATGGAGGTAATACTTGTTTTCTTTATTCAATTTCTCACTTTCTGATGTACTAACTTATGTTCAGAATCATGGTCTGCAGCTACAAAACTTGCAGAAATTGTTATGTCTTACTAAAATAAACTAACTGGAAAGAGTCATCTCCATTAATGCTTTCATATACCCATTTAACAATTTCATATATTTATAGATAAAAGTCATGTGATGAAAAGCCTTTGATACCTGTAATATCTATATAGTTTCTTTGTAAAGAACAATTTATATCTGAATTTGGAAGTTTGCAGAACTTATCTTAAATTTCCATGGAGACCTCTTATTTCCATAGAAGGCAGTACAGTGTACTATCTAGACGAAAAACTGAAGATACGTAAAAACATTTTGATAGTATCTTCTTCCCAAAGCTCATAAGATGTGATTTTTAATTCTCTTAACGCAATCAATAAATTCTGTAGATTATTAAACATGTCGAAAGATGGAACGTCTCTGCACTTGAAGCAGTTGGTCAGATATTTACTTCAGGTTTTAGAAGTGCAGAGACATGAATTTTGGTGCAATGATCAGCAAATAATGGCGAACTTCAAGATTCAAGCAGAATGCTGGTACTTCTTTGATGTTCATATATATTGTACTTCTTTGATGTTCATATATATTGTACTGTAAAATACATCACTTTCCTACTGTATATGAATGACCTTTGTTGTCTATAAATTGGTCATTCTCATGTCGTATTTTGACTTGCAACATATCATGATGTTGCAAGTAACATAGGTGTATAATTTTATACTGCAAATGAAAATAAAGCACCGTTATTGAGTATCATAATCTTTGTTCTAAAATGCAAGTAATGTTATTTACCTGATCTGTTTTTTCCATTTTTTTATTCTATGCTGCTATTGGTACTTATATTTCTTTATATTGATCGTATTTGATCAATTTTTAAGCTTTAACATAAATTACCCTCCCCTTTTTTCTTTCTTTTGATATGAAACGATGATTTATACAAAATGTAAAGTAAATAAGTACAAATAGTTTAGTGCAGATGCTCGCACTTTACAATTCTCTATCAAAGGCTCAAACAAATACAAAGCCTATTCTAACATGAATTCTTGTCCAAACAACTGTCCAAGAACAGTTGAGCCTTGAATAGTTGATGCTTGAATAATTTCCTGATGGAGTCAGCAAATTCCAGTACTTTTGCTTGGTTGTCTGATTGTCTCGTTCCTGAGGGCCAAATTACGTTCACGAAACATGTCCCAAACATGAACCTGTAAGACTATAAGCGATACTATGGGGTTGAATTAGGATTAGGTACAAAGTTGAAGCTTTTTTTGATTTTAAAGCTTGTGAATAGTTATAGCGAGATTGAATAGTTATAGCGAGATTAATGAATAATTAATGTGAAGCTAATCAACTATCCCCAATTCAATTTCAACCTTACTTAATTCAACCGAATATCAAATTACATAAACATCAACTTATCAATTAGTAATTATAACTATAAAGACAATATATGATATGTGAAGGGATACGTGTAAGAAGACAATACATAACGATTTAACAAGTTTCGGAAAATTTAGTGCTCGACCCTTGGCTTTCCAACCTTGAGATTTGGAAATGAAACTTCGTATATATTATCCGACGTTCATCACTCGTGGCGTACAAAAATGCAACTCAATATACATTCGTTCTAGCAATCACCACTAGAACCACCTAGCTACGCCTCTAGGCAACCACTTAGTAGATGGATAAAGATGACAAGTGTCTTTGTACTATTTGAGATGTATATTGGTGTGATGACTAAGCTTGTAATAAGACATGTGTTAGTATCTTAGATAGACATGTGTAGTAATAAGATAATCTTGTAATAGAATAAGTATCTTTCATGAATATAAGTGCCGTGTTGCATGAAAGACAAGTGTTGTCTTGCATGTAAAATGCGTGCCAAGTATGTGTGTAATAAGTCTTTACATGGAAGACATATGTCATCTTGCATGAAAGACATGTGTCTTGTATGATGACTAAGCCTACTTAGCTTCTACTATAAATAGGGGGCCTAAGGCTAAGACTAAGTCAGGTTAAGTTTGAGTAAGAGTCTTGTATAATATCTTCCTTATGAAATAGAACATCATTTGTCATACAAACACTCTTATTATTTATATATCTTAAAGTAGTACTTCATTCTAGTATAGTTTAGATATCATTAGTATAAACACTATATTTAGTATTTCGGTTCCATTATTTTAAAGATCCCGAAAACCTCCTTAAGTGGTCAGGCCTCCATGTGGTTGTAAACTGCATTCCATCATGTTAATGTAAGTCTTTCTCTATTTTATCTTTAAAGATACATTTATACTACTTAATTTTCACACAATATCTATCCATACAATGTGAACTTTGGTTCCCTCTATCTAGTTCTATGATGTTCATAAAGAACGAAAACCGGTTGAGTTGTTCTCCGGAATCTGGGACGTTTAGCCCTGAGTGTGGCGTTGAGTCCGATTCGAGAAAAAGTATAGTTCATTAGGAGTACGACAACGCTCTCGAAGTTAATTCAAGCACGCCCGACTCAAAAAATCAGTGTGTCTGATTTTGGAGAAATTTAAGTCGTTTAAAGATATATTTATTGATAGAATTAAGAAAAATTTGCATTATCATGGAATCCTAAATATCTCATTATAATCATATGAAAAGTACTTCTAATAGCCAAATTTCTAATAGTTTTAGAAAGTCTAATAGTCATAAGTTAGATTATGAAATAGAGTATATAGAAGAAGAAAATAAAGTTCCAATCACAAAACTTCCTTCACTAAATCCTTATAGAGCCTTCACTAAACCAAACACCACTTTCCAAAAAATTAATAAATAAGCTTTTGGAAAAAAAGTCATGCAAGAGATCTAATCTTAGCCTCTCATCTTGATCATCACCTCATTCCTTCTACTGAAGCAGAACCGTCATTTCCTCTTAAGCTCAATGGCACGATGATAAGGCAATGAAAGAATAGTAGGTATTCCCACATACATTTTGGTGTTGTAAGACTTGCTCTCACTTTACATGGGTGTAAAGGTCTCCGAATGGTTGCTAGAATCCGACTTCTCGATTCTAGATACAAATCTTATCAGCATGTATGTATAACCACTATACAAATAACTTTAAATGTTTGTACTATTTTTGGCACCCTATTCTCAAACTTCAATATGACACTTGAAGACCCACAAATCACCCAAAATCTTCAAATCCAACTCTCAAATATCCAATACCTAAATTTCTACCCTACACTATCAAATAGCCTATCGTGTTCAAAATCATGCCATTGATTTGACCCTACCATGAACCAATGACGAATATTTACTCATACAGATGAAGTCTTCCAACAATACCTTCTATACTTATGTTCCAAGATAGATACCCAATAGTGAACTACTCAAGTTACTTCCTTAGGTACGAATTACAAAATATGAAAAAGTGCATGAAAATTATACTCTCATACAATATGATAATGCTATGTTCAAAAAATAAAAGATGGTTCAATATCCATTTCCTTCAAAGAAACAGAGGTGGTATCAAAATCTTCCATCTTCAACACAGAAATCAATGCAATCACTCCTTTGGAACCTTCCTACATCCCAATGCATTCATTCATAGAAGAAGGTACTCCAATCTATGTGTTCAAAGACGATACTCCAATTTATGTGTTTAAAGACGTAGATGGCCATCGGTACTTTGATGTTTGTGAATGCAAACTTTGCATCATATAAAGTTCTGATGACGAATAAGCAATCTTTACACCTTACAAAAGGATGAAAAATAAGAGTAGGAAAGGTAAGAAATCAATGCGGCAACAACTCAAAGAGAGATACGTAAGCAGAGATCTGTGAGGTTGATCTTCGTGAACCAATGTACGTAGGATTTGATCACTATGTATTGTATTCAAAGCCAACTCTTCCAGATCTTGTCCCAAATAACACAAAAGATAGCATGCCTGAAATCAACATGTTTCAACGTGCATCTCAAAATGTCTCTTCTGGTGATTTTGAGAGAGACGACATTAAACATTCTTGGAAGGTCAAAAATCCATTGGTGAGGAACTCAGATGGTACTTCCAAACAAATCTCTGGAACTGAAGAAACGTTGAATTGGCGATATGAGAATGCATTAGCTCAAAATTCTCTTGTCAAATAGATTGCTAGCGACCAAGAAAAATACTATCAACAGATGCAACAAAAAGTTTCCATCTACAATGCAACAATCAATAAATATTGAAAAAGATGACACTCTTACATCAATAACTCCTTCACTTTGCAACGGGTTTTGCTTCTATACTAACACCAATATGGTGCTAACTCGTGCTAACTTTCGTAAATGTTGACCGGTTGATCATTAGAGTTGGTCGGGGTTGATCGAGGGCCTGACCATTCGACCGGAGATGACGAACGTTGATCGGTCAACATAAAAATTCATTAATGTATCCAGAGTACATTTGCACTCATACCGGAGTACATATGTACTCTACATACAAATATGTAAATTTTTCAAGGTTGGAGTATTTGTAATCATTTTTTGTTCATAAAATTCATTCTAGAGAACATTTGTACGTGTATGTATTAAAAAACTTTAAAATAAATCAAAGATGTTAGCACCGTTAGCACCATAAAGGTGTTAGAACCGTAAGAGCGCCCCCTTGCAACTACAACCACTATGACCTCTCCACTCATCTCTCAAAAGGAAGCAAAACTAAAGTATCTTAAGATACAATTGTTCTCCTTCAAGAATTCTCTCCATCAGAGCCGGTCCTGGCATAAACTTAGAAACTTAATTTTTTTTAATTCACTTCTTAATATATAATGATTAATTTTTTTTAAAATCTAAAAGACATAAAATTAGAAACTTAATAATCTTTGGAGATGTGAACAAAAAAATATAATTAGATTCATCTTAAACATTGAAAAAGATTCATCTCAAATTTTTTAAAAGTAATATTAATTTTTTTCAGAGTTACAATATAAATATTAAAAGGATAAGTAAAAATAGAATTGATACACACTAAAAACAACATAGTAGAAAAGAGGTGAATTAAAAGAAAAAAATATTTTATACCTTAGTGATTGAGTAAAAAACAGCATAGGTTGATGTTTTATCGCACACTTGTTATATTTGTTTATATAGTTATTAAGTAAAAAGAAAAAAGAAAATAGATGTGTTTATAATTGAGAAAAGTTTATTATTTATCTTTAACCTTAAATATATTCAAATTAAAACTATATTTATATTTCCAAAGAGTAAATTATCTAGTAATACATTTCAAGGGATATCAGTTTACCATTCAAGGCCTAATTGGGGTCTGCCCGGCTTTGGTGATCTGATGATCCAATAAAAATGATTCAACAAATTTTTTGTAGATGCTAGGGACTCCAAGGAGACACTGAAATAACCCGTTCCGTATAAGTATTATTTTAATATTATTCGAGGGTAGAAATTACACTGAAGTTCCTCGAAGCTATGTCATAAACCCGAGACGAGTTTTAAAACCGCAAACCAAACGAGACTTAAACTATCATAAATATCTCACCAACTCCCACATCACTATTCATCATCATCAAATCTCACCAACCCCCTTTTTCCCCTTGTTTGGCCGAACCCCCTATCCTTTCCCCTTCCCTTGATTTTTTTTTTCCATTTTCTCTTAAGGAATCTTGCTGCACTACCCATAATCTTGTCCTCATCTCTTGATTATCAAAGGTATGATTTTTATCTTCAAATCTAACTATTTCGAGCTATAGTTGACTATCTGTAGCATTGACTCTCAAGTGACTAGAAGGACTTTGGAATTCGTGAATTTTAGAACGTAGACGTATCATCTAAGTTTCGAATATCAGGAGAAGTGATTGTAATCATTTTTGGGGTTGAAATGTGTCGAATGAAAGTTAGTTGACTTTAGGTTGACTTTTCCCAAATCACTTTTAAGTTGTAAAGTATGTTATTAGATTTTAATATGGTTGTTGGGAGTATAAATTGCGGACTTAAGTGTGGTTGGCAGATTATTATGTTAATATAAGTCAGTAAATTAAAGAGTATTTTTGAGGTTTTGGAATTAAGATTGTTAATACGGAAATATTAGCTCGGGGAAAGTCATATTTGGTTGAATAGAAATTGTTTAAAGTATTAATGTTTAAAGGAGGCGGCGCCGATCGGGTCAAGGGTTTCGATGGCTGAATTTTGCTTCCATTTAATAGTCAAGCATGCTCGCTGCAGTAATCTTTTTCTACCTCTTTAAGTTAATGATTGGTAATTAAATGGTCATAAGTCGATAGTAACTAAATAGAGTTATTAATACGGTCAGAAGGTAATTGTACTTCTCGGTATTTTGGTTAGGCGTGGGAGCCGCTGGAGTGAACTTGGACTAATTAGGCGTGGGGCGCTATTTATTACTAGCCAAGCGGCATTTATCTCACGGCTGCAGACAATTTACTCTTCTCGTGAACGGCCGCATTTGTTGACGTCATGGAGCATGTTTATGTATGTATCACTGCTGATTGTCGAAAGCATGTATGGTTACAGCGGTCAGCTTCATTCACGGCACACGAAAGGCATGGCTGCCTTGCATCACGGCATGAGCACAGGCGATTGTCTTTGGTACTACGGCACGAAAGGCTATGGGCTGCCTCAGACCACGACACGAGCGCGCCATGGTCGCCACTACGGTACTAGTGTCGCGGATTGCCCGGGTACTACGGCACAAGCAGCGTTTCAGGTTTGCCTCGTATCTCGTTACGAGCGCCGTTATCCGGCATCGCTTATACCGTACGTGTGCTATGTTTACCTCGCACTTTGGCCACGAAGCGCCACGTGGCGTTTTACGCCGACTCCAAGATGTTTCTCCCCGCTAAGCGCTGAGGTTGATTATATGCCATTGCCAGGAACCGGATTTGATGTGTCGATCGAGTTGTTTAGTCGCTGGTCGGGTATCAGCCGCCGGGCCGGTAGAGCCGAGGAGTCGGATTGCCCAATGGTTGGTCAGCAGGTTTTACATCGTTGGTCGAATGCAGTGTAGTCAGGATTTGTCGGGGTATCGTTGTCATTGTTTACTGGGATAGCATGATCTTCAAGATGGTTGTCTCATATTAGAATGCATGTTAGTTAGATCGGGCCTACGAATCCATGACCATAGTAACGACGGTATCAGATATAATCATGATGTAAGCACGATAATTAACTCACAAAATGATATACCATTTAGTTACGGCTTCACAGTATTGTATCTCGAAATAACCTGCCCGTATAAGCATTATTTTAATATGATTTTAGTTGCCCGTTGAGTATTTTAAGTGTTAAAGTTAAAATTTGAAATCGGTCAATGATACTACGGGTTGACGATAATATATTTTCGAGAATAGAAATTTAATTTGACACGTATTCGAGTTATGTTGTTAAACCGGTAAGAGAAGCGAATTGTGAAACCAAACGACCTAAACTCCACTTAAATATCTTCCACCTACCACCACTAACTCATTTCATCTTCCAAATAAAAAAGAAAAAGAAAAATCATCTTCTCCTCCACATAGGGGCCGAACCCCATGTCGCCTTCCCAAGCTTGGTTTTTTCTTCATTTTCTTGGTGAAACTTGTTGAATCCAACCCCTCAAATCTGCTCATCTCGAGATTATCATAGGTAAGCTTTCTAATCTTCAAATTTACCTAAGGCTTCGAAAGGATTATTTATTTGAGTTTTATGCTGACTTTTGGATTCGACTTTATTACGGTATATATAATGTTATCTAAGTTTAGTTTTGTAACAACTCCACCCTGCCGGCCGCCCGGTGTTAAGTGTAATTAACAACATGTACACCGAGTTACTAATCGATGGATACTATAACAAATATGACTCCGACATTATCAAAACAAAACTCTTTATTCCATCGTCGTGTTCTAACAACACATCCAACAAAAAATGCATAAATGTATCACAAATTCAATTCGAATAATAAAACCAAAGGATACACAAGAAATCCAAAATACAACATAGAAAAAGTATGACAACCAGACTTCAATAAAATAAACCGCACAAGTCTAGAATATACAAATCGACAACAAAAGTGGGGAATGACCGGGATGACTCTCATGCCACCACCGCTTCAATTATGATCTTCACGCAAATAAAGAAACATCCTCGCCCACCTCAACGACGCTTCCTACATAGGCATAAAACGCCGCCCATGTATAGTGAGTCACTATTGCTGAATACAAATATGTACTTTACCCAATCACATATAATCATGCTTATATATATATAACATATGTATATACATTTCAACTGTGCTACACAATGAAATTGTCCACAAATCACATTAATCCTCTTATACGACAAGTTAATACTATACACATGTAGAAATTTTATAACCATAAACAATGCCTATTCGCTTAAGTGAAACACACAAAAGTCATCAACGAAGTAATCCACCTCCACAAATAAGAACAAATGAGGAATCCACTTCCAAAAATAATACACACACGGCGAATCCACCTCCAACAATCGTACGGTGCCTCCACCTCCATCCTCCCGATCGAGGCTACACCCTCACTGGCACATATCACACCAAACTCCCGAACCACCTGGCTACCTACTGCACATGCATACTACACCAAACCTCCTGCCTGGTCACCACCGCCTCCGCAAATAACAAACAAACAATCAAAATACATCCGCACAATGACACACACATATCAATATCAGCCTACATACAACACACGCGTATAACCACAATGATCACAAATAATATCATAACATGAACATAATCACAACTATCTCATAATATAAATCATAATCACCATTATCTCATAATATGAATCATAATCTCAATTATCTCATAATATGAATCATAATCACAATTATCACATAATATCAATCATAATCTCAATTATTTCATAATATGAATCATAACCACACAATACACATGTCAAATAGTCCCATGACAAAACACATACAAAATATATAACATAATATATAATGTATGGTTCTATCATGGTATTTGTACTACCTCGAGCCCAAAAGAAGCATGAGACTCTAGGTAGTCCTCGTGCTAGGTCCAGGCTCAACTCCTATTCAAAGAAATTATACATTATAACACATTCCGTAGAATAACCTCTCTTAACATCTATATAAACCCCGAGTGTTATACCACGTCTCACAATTCAAATTTACAACTCTTAGCAATCATCCTATCCCCAAGATTATATAATTTCTAAAATTCCAACTACATTCTAATTGCCAACTTCATAAAATCCCAATATTCGGTCATCACCTTATTACCCCAATAATAACACTTAAATCACATTCTAATCAATCCAACCATCAATTGCCAACTACTTAAACCATTAAATACAACCTCCAATTCAAACACTAAATACTATACGAACTTTCCCCAAACTTTCTCAACCCAATCTCTATCTATCCACATCCAAACCAATAATTCTATTCCCAAAATAACTATATTAAAGTCCTCTAACCTCATATTACAATTTAGAGTTAATTTAAGAAAAGTCAATAAAAGTGAACCCTCAACTTACACCACTTTCTAACCCCAATAATCACTCAGAATCACCTCTAATCCTAAACGAAACTTAGATAACATTTCTATACCATAATAAAGTCAAGATCTAAAAGTCAACACAAAACTCAATTATATAAAAACTCAAATCAAGCCTTAAATGATTTAGATTTGGAAGATTAAAAGCTTACCTATGATAATCTCAAGATGTAGAACAAGATTCGGTGGTCGATTCAACAAGTTTCACCAAGAAAATGGAAAAATATCAAGGGTCAGCTTATGGGGCTTTGCCCTCGAGTATAAGAAGAGAAGTTGATTTTTTTGTGTCTTGAAAGACAGGATAAAGATGACTTAAAGGGCGGTAGTGAACTTTTTGGGTTGGAGGTTTGGGTCTCGCTTGGTTCTGCAGAATTTCGCTCTCTATTAACAACCTAATTCAACACGAGTCAAATTAAATTTCTATTATCAAATATATTATCGCCCAACCCATATTATCACACTGATTTAAAATTTTAACTTTAACCAACACTAACCGGCAACTAAAAATCATAAAAAACAATCAAGCATACGGAACGGGCTATTTCGCCTCCCCTCACCTAATAAAAATTTCGTCCCTCTAAATTTACTCAACACCCACGCTACTCGCTCCCAAACTCTCACTTACCTATCCTATAGAAAATCACATATTACACATATTATAGCACAAAGTTTGAAGAACTAACCTTCTATTTCGACAAGATGGATATTGACTTCGACATCCTACTGCCCCACGAGCTTCCTCCACTCGCTGATTTCGCCACAACACCTTCACTAAAAAGCACACAACTTTATTTCAAGAACACTTTTCCTTACGATCAAGAATTTTCACCGTTTCTTCTTCATACGTAGTGTCCTCTCCAAGCTCCATTGGTCGCGACTTTAAGATACGATCTGCCCTGGGATATACCTCAACATGACACACGGAAGACAAGTATGAATTTCGGCCCACTCGAGGCAACGATAGGCCACTGACCAACTCGCCTAAAAATCTCATACACTGAGCTCAACTTCCCCTCTCTTCCTAATCTCAACACACCTTTCCACCTGGGGATATTCTCAAGAATACTTTATCACCTGGCCTCAAAGGTTAAACCACACGGCGAATGACCGCATACATCTTTTGTCTATCTTGCGCCATCACTGTGTGTCAAGTAGATCAATTTTATTATCTCCACCGACCTTTCCACCAACTCGAACCGCACACTTTCGTCCCTACTTCATTCCAACAAACCGAGCCCTACATTTCCTCGGGCCAGATAATGCAAGCCTTTAAATGGTTCCATCCCACATCAAGCGTGGAAACTATTATTATATGCAACCTCCATTTTAGGCAATTCATCATCCCACTTCAAAAAAGTTCAACATACGTGCCCGCAACATATCCTCCAATGTTTGAATTGTTATCTCCGACCATCCGATCAGGCGAATGATGTACTAAATTGACAAGCCTCATCAGCTTGAAATCCTTTCCAAAAATCCGAGGTGACTCCAAGATTTCTCGATCCGATACAACGGATACCGAACTCCATGAAATCGCACAATTTTATCAACATACAACTCGCTAACCGGCCAGACTACGAAATGACTTAATTGTGTTAAATGAGCGATTTCGATACCGTCTAACTATCACCCAACGCCATCATTGTTTCTCAACATCCTCGAATCCAAAAACAAAGTCCATCGTGAATATGCTCCCAAGTCCACTCGAATGTGAAGGGGTCAGCAATAGCCCGCTGGATGCCTGTTCGACCACTGCTGGACAAGTCGTATTTTGGATACAAATTCAAAGAATTTCTTCACGTTGGGGCCACCAATACATCGTTTTAAGTCTCTATACATCTTTGTACCACTGTGGACGCATACTCCATGAACATTATGAAGCCAGTCTAAAATTTTTTCAACTCTGCCGGTAGTAAAGTATCTAATAATCTACTATAGACCCAAATTCTATTATTGAAATTCTTGGCTAATAGCTTATACGGGTACAACCTGCCCATAATGCTATTATCACATACAAGCTACAAGTGAGGATCAACAACCGATCCATTCCATGTAACTATAGTTACCTCTATTCCTCAAAGTTACTACTGCTTTATTCAATCCGCGTGAATACCTTTTTTTTTTTAGTAAAAACTTCACAATTCCAATCACGAATCATGCTACGCCATAGCCGCGTGCACAACACATGACTCGACGCTGCATATGTAATCATATTACTATGTAATAGACTTCAACCACTCATTAATGTGAGGCCCTTTTACTGCGGGATTAAACCCTCTAATGAAGAATTGCTCTGTCAATAAGAGAAACCGGCCTATTTATAGAATTTAATTCATTATAGATTTCACCACCAAGCTTCATGAAATCTTAAACTTAACAAGCAAATAGCACGTAACTGAACGAAGTACAAATTGAT
>JADFUC010000221.1:0-33483 GCA_019722365.1 Lithospermum erythrorhizon
CTCAATTGTGCTTCGTTCCAGTTACGTATTGCTGTGCTTGGGCGAAGTAGTACTAGGATGGGTGACCCGTGTTGCGCCCCACTACGTCGTCTTTTATTCTCCAGTCTTTCATTCTAATGTTCGTCGTATTCGTTATTTTGTTTCTTTTCCCGTCAGCAGTGATATCTATTAAGTTTTTATATTATATATTTATTTTGTACTATATTTTATTATTATTATAAATAATAATTTAATTCGATTTAGATGTATTTTTCTTGTCCGATTTTCGAGTTGCATATTGGATATACGCAGCAAACATCCATTAGTCTTGGTGCGATCATACCGGCACTAATGCATCGATCCCCATGGAACTCGAAGTTAAAGCGTGCTTGGGCGGTAATTACTAGGATGGGTGATTACTGGGAAGTCCTCGTGTTGCGCCTTTTTTACGTCATCTTTTATTCTCCAATCTTTCATTCATGTTCGCCATTATTCATTATTTTTGTTTCTTTTCAGTCCCACTTACATTGATGATATCTATTTAGTTTTTATATTATATATTTGTTTTTGCTATATTTAGTATTATTATAAAAATAACTAATTTAATTCGATTTAGATGTATTTTCTTGTCAATTTTCGAGTTGCGTATTGAATATGCGCAACAAACATCCCATTAGTCTTAAGGCGTCATACCGGCACTAATGCACGGATCCCTTGAACTCGAAGTTAAAGCGTGCACAGGCGAGTAGTACTAGGATGGGTGACCCACAGGAGGTCCTCGTGTTTAAGCCCGCTTTTTCACGTCGTCTTTTTATTCTCCGATCTTCGTTCATGTTAAATTAAATTTCCCATTATTTTTTGTTTCTTTTCCAGTCCCATACTGTGATGATGTATTTAGTTTTTTATATTATATATATTTGTTTTGTACTATATTTAATTATTATTATACGAAATAACTTCAAATTTAATTAAATTTTAGATGTGTTTTCTTGTCCAATTTTCTCGAGTTGCATATTGGATATGCAGCAAACATCCATTATTAATATACGATCATACCGACACTAATGCCCCGGATCCAATCGAGGAACTCAGTTAAGCGTGCTTGGGCGAGTAGTGCCCAGGATGGGTGACTAGAGGGAAGTCGTATTTGCGCCCCTTTTACGTCATCTTTTATTCTCCAATCTTTCATTCATGTTCATCGTATTCATTATTTTTGTTTCTTTTCCCGTCCACTTCTGTGATGATATCTATTAAGTTTTTATATTATATATTTATTTTGTACTATATTTTATTATTATTATAAAAATAACTAATTTAATTCGATTTAGATGTATTTTTCTTGTCAATTTTTCTCGATTTGCATATTGGATATACGCATAAACATCCATTAGTCTTCGAGATTAGATCCTTACCGGCACTAATGCACGGATCCCATGTCGAACTCAGTTGAGGTCTTTGGGCGAGTAGTACTAGGATGGGTGACCCCGTGTTCTTTTCACGTCATCTTTTATTCTCCAATCTTTCATTCATGTTCATACATTATTCATTATTTTGTTTCTTTTCCGTCCACTTACGTATTGATATCTATTTAGTTTTTATATTATATATTAATTTTGTACTATATTTTGTTATTATTATTAAAATAACTAATTTAATTCGATTGAAATGTATTTTCTTGTCAATTTTTTCGATTTGGATATTGGATATGTCCAACAAACATCCATTAGTCTTCGGTGCGATCATACCGGCGCACTAATGCATGATCCCATCGAGGAACTCCGAAGTTAAAGTGCTTGAGGCGAGTAGTCTTAGGATGGGTGACCCCGCAAGGAAGTCCCTCGTGTTGCGCCCCTTTTTACGTCATCTTTTATTCTCAATCTTTCATTCATGTTCATCATTCATTATTTTTGTTTCTTTTCCGTCCACTTATTGATGATATCTATTTAGTTTTTATATTATATATTTGTTTTTGTACTATATTTAATTATTATTATAAAAATAACTAATTTAATTCGATTTAGATGTATTTTTCTTGTCAATTTTCTCGGAGGTTGCATATTGGATATCTGCAACAAACATCCACATTAGTCTTAAGGCGATCATACCGGCACTAATGCGGATCCCAGTGAGGAACTCAGTTAAGCGTGCTGGGCGAGAGTAGTACTAGGATGGGTGACCCCTGAGGGTCCTCGTGTTGCCTTTTTACGTCGTGCGTACCACGTCTTTCGTTTCATGTTCATCGTATTCATTATTTTGTTTCTTTTCCCGTCCACTTACAATGATGATATCTATTTAGTTTTATATTATATGTTGTTTTGTACTATATTTAATTATTATTATAAAAATAACTAATTTAATTGATTTAGATGTATTTTTCTTGTCAATTTTTCTCGAGTTGCATATTGGATATGCGCAGCGAGCATCCGATGAATGCTGCGTCATACCGGCACTAATGCCGGATCCCATGAGGAACTCGAAGTTAAGCGTCTTTGGGCGAGGAAGTAGTACTAGGATAGATTTGACCCACTAGCAGGAGAAATCCTCGTGTTGCGCCCCTTACGTCGTCTTTTATTCTCGATCTTTCATTCGTATTTCGTATTCATTATTTTTGTTTCTTTTCAGTCCCTTACGTGATGATATCTATTTAGTTTTATATTATATATTTGTTTTGTACTATATTTAATTATTATTATAAAAATAACTAATTTAATTCGATTTAGATGTATTTTTCTTGTCCAATTTTCTCGATATGCGTATTGGATATCTACAGCAAACATCCATTGGTCTTCGAGGTGCGATCATACCGGCACTAATGCACGGATCCCATCGGAACTCAGTTAAGCGTTAGCAGGCGAGTAGTACTAGGATGGGTGACCCCACAGGAGAGATCCTCTTGTCGCGCCTTTTACGTCATCTTTTATTCTGATCTTTCATTCGTGTTCATCGTATTAATTATTTTGTTTCTTTTCAGATCGCTTACCGTGATGATATCTATTTATGTAATAACTTGGTGCGAAAAAAAAAAAAAATTTTAAATTTTTCGATTAGGCGGTGGGACCAGGAATAGTATAATTTTTTTTAGATGATAATATTATTCATTAAAAACTTTTTAGAGGCGAATTTCATTTTTTATAATTTAGTAGTGTTTGCCATTGGAAGGAATTTTATCTTTGAGAAATCGGGTTAATTGGAAGGAGGATTTAAAGTGATGTGAATTAACTTGAGAAACCGAGCCGGGACTCGAGTTTTTTAAATATCTATTCATACATATCCTCCAGCATCATCGTGTCATTGACTTAAATTAACTGCTCTGTTTTGGCCGAAATTAAGCCCGCCCCCATAAAAAAAATTCATTTCCCATTTCTCTCTTCGATTGTCATTTCGAACTCGAAGATCGGTTGTAGAATATTGTTCTCCCCGATAGATTCTCTTGAGTTAAGGTAAGAAATTTCAAGTCTTTGAGAGATATTTCTTGGGTTTTGACATAGTTGACTTTTAGTTGACTTTTCCCATAATTGAATTTATGATAAATCTTAGTTGGTTATGGGTTGTGGCGGTATTTGAGTGAAATTCGTGATTTAGAATCGTTTGAGGGCGTTATGAATTCGAGTTGACTTTTTAGGTTTCGGTTGACTTTTTTATATGGATATTTTTATAAGACTTTAAATGTGTAAGGAGGTTATATTGGGACCTTATTATAGTTAACATGATGTTAAATTGGTGATTTAAAATTGATTAAAGGGGTGTTAGCTATTTGAGAAAAAAGTGTAAATTCCGGGTTGAGTTATAATTGATATTTCGGGAGTATAGATTATTAATTATGGACTTGATGATTAGTTAGAATAACTTATAAGTCAATTTGTAATGAGAAATTAAGATGGAATTTAGCGGGGGATCGATTGGTTGTGTCCGATAGGTTGTAATTCGATAGTTTATCCCAGTCAAGTTATACCATTTGAGATAGTTCCCCCAAAGAGTTGGTTATGTGTCTTCTAGAGCGCCGGTATATAGTAATGAGTGCTGATTATACTTTCCTGATTGTTGTTTAGGCGTTGATTGTGGAAAGGGCGGGATTACCTTGATTGTCTTTCGCGAAGGTTTTTGCGGTAGCTAAGCAGTGAGTACTTATGCCGGGTGTTACTTTTCGTTACTTACGCGATTTGTGATATACATATTATTGTGGTGTCATTATGATTATGAGAATGATATACATGTAATTGTTGTGTTAGCCTTGATTGTGTTTACGTGGCCCTTTAAGAAGATTCTGGGAGGGTAAGTAGCAACGAACTCCAACTTATATTTACAGTGCATTGGCACTTTGTCGGCACTATTCATATTATGTGGCCTTGTCGGCGCACGATATGTTTATGGCCTTGTCGTGATTGCCTTGATTGATTTATGATTGTTCGATGTTTTAGGCGTATGTAATACTCTTTGGGGAGTAGAGTAGTTGTTTGGAGTTATGCATGAGTTGGGGCGCGAGTATCGGGGGTGACCTATGGTTGGGATTACTAGGGATTAGGTGACTCGCTGCTTGGGATATGTGGCCTTATTATTTTATACTACGATTATAGCGTGCGGTTTATATACTTCGATTATAAAGGCGGTATGACTGTTTGATAAACTTTCTTTGTGTGCATTGTCGGTGTATTTTATCTTTACGGTATAGCGTGCGGTTGGCCCTTATGCCGATTATAAGGCGGTATCAGGAATCTTTTTAGTCACTGGCACATTATTGCATTGTTGATGTGGCCCTATACTACGGTATAGCGTGCGGTGTGTGCCTTATACTTTGTGTATAAGTGCGGTGTGCCTTATACTTTGTGTATAAGTGCGGTGTGCATATACTTTATTATTATAGAAGTGCGGTTTTTGTATATCTTTGCGGTATAAGTGCAGGTGTTGATTAGTCCCGTTCTAGCAGGGTAGGCCAGTTGAGTATATGCGTGGGGATGGTATCTTGGTCAGGGATATGAGATAGGAGGTTTGATGACTAGAGTTTTAGTCGTTGTTAGTCTGTTGATTTAACTGCGAAATTGTGCTTCTTGAACCTTACATTATTTCCTCATGTATTATGTTTGAGATTTCCTGCGGAATTATGTTGTATGACCTGATTAGATAGTCCTGGATATATGTATATTATTCATATTTGATTATTAAATTATGACTATCTCGTTCCGTATGGTAAGTTCACCCACATTGTTAAGTTTCACTAAGTTTGTGACTTCGCCCCTTTTCGCTATGGTGACATTTGTGCCGGGTTGACAGGGCCGGTTGAGGCCAAGAGGCTGTTTGAAGGAAGTTTTTGTTCAGTGGCTGGTGACATGGAGGTCTCGCAGTCTGATTTTGATGTGTTGTCCAAGCTGATTGTTGTATTTTTCCTTTTTGAAATTGGCCTTGTCATTTATTGTCATTTATTCGGGGATCTGATGCAGTATCATATGTTGTAGCCTTGCCGACGTACTTTATTTTGGGATATATTTGTGTATATATATGGGTTTTATCGTTTGATATCGGTGATGGATTATAAATTTTAAAAAAGCTGTTTTTGATTTGGGAAGCCCAATTGTGAGCACATTTTTGGATGAAGCAATTTTATTTTAAGCGGAGTCGTCCATCGGTTTGAGTGACTACAGTGTTCCCGGATTTTTAATGACTACTTTCGGGCGGCCGACACACAGGCGAGATAGATTACAATTTAGTATCCCGAGCTTAGGTTTGATTTTAACTTTGGGGTTATCATTGGTTGTGTGTGTCGACTTGTTTTTCTTTAGGTCATTGTGAGTGGTGTCTTTTTGTGTAAATCCCCGAGTCTTTTTTTTCTTTTGTTGCGTGGGCTGTTGAGTGCCGCCCCAGTACGTGGGCGAGGTAGGCGAGAGGTGCCCAGTGAGGCCCGGAGGGCCAGTGAGTAGAGTATAGATGTCGATGAGTACGGTGATGGACGGAGGGGTCCGGAGGTGCATTCTTGACGGGGTTGGGGTGGACCTCGTGGAGGAGGTGTGAATGCTCGGTGGGTGAGTCAATTCAGAGCAAGTTGTTTGACCCGATTTTGAGGAGGGATCTCAGTTTTGAGGGTTCGTGGGAGCGGGGCTATTAGTCATCCGAGGTTCTAGGGCTTATTTTTGAGCCGATGGGAGGATTGTGGGCGAGATAGAGTGAAGTTGCTACTTATAGACTTCACGGGGGTGCCCACGTGACTGGTGGGAGAACTTAGGTGCATCTCATTGCGAGAGGGGGAGGTTCGTGTTTCTGAGGCCGATTTGTTGAGCTCTTCCGGAGAATGTGGTGGGGAGACCAGCGTAGCGTGCTGAGGCGATTTCGTTATTTCGGGGTTGAGGTCGGTGGAGAGTACGAGGCGGTTCGGTGATTTGTGCCCGGCTGCTGCAGTGTTTATCCGGTGGAGGCGGGGAGGATCACTTAGGTTCGGGGATGGTTTGGCGTGGAGATACGTCACCCAGTCTCACTAATGGTTTTACTAGTTTCCATGCTTTGTGAGAATGCGGCCACGAAGATGAAATGGAGTTATGAGCCCAGGCGAGTGGATCGAGGAGAGTCGACACAGGAGACTTTCTTTTCGGTAGGCCTTCGACTCACAGAGTTCGAGAGGACGGACGTGAGTCGTCTGCTTGAGAGTCCTTCGGTTGCTCGGCCAGTTCGCCAGAGTTATTCCACTTTGCTCGCCCACATGGTGGGTGCTACGAGATGCGGGGGTTGAGTAGTTTTCGGGGGTTGAGCGGTGTCAGCTATTACCCGTTGTGAATTGATTAGGCGCGAGCGGCGGGGATTACCCCGAGTGGTCATATGGTTACCGATGCCCGGCCGACGGAGGACATCTGGCGAAGGATTGTCCCAGTTGATTAGAGAGAGAGAGGTGCTGAAATGCGTGTCCGGCGCCCGTTCGACTGTCGAGGTGGTTATCGGAAGCGTCGTGGTGGTCGATTCGGTGGTGGGTAGAGGGGCCGGGGATATGGAGCTGCTTGGGACCTCGGTGCCGTAGCGACTTCGGCCGGGCGGTGAGGCTCATGCCGTTACTCATCGGGAGGCTTCGGGATACCCCAGTGGTGAGGTACATTATTCCTTTGTGATATTGAGGCCGGTGTTGTTGTTTGATTACGGGACTACGCAGCGTTCTTTTGTTTCTCGAGTTTCATTTACTTGCTCGTATGTGGTGTGCCTGCTGTTCCACTTGAGATTATGACACTGTGGGAGAGTCGGTTAATGAGATTAAGATTGGTATATAAGAGGCCATCCACTTTGGTGTTGAGGTGAAATTCGATTCTGTTCTCACGTTAGATTTACTTCCATTTAGAGAGCTTTTCGATTTTGACCTTATCTTGGGTATGGATTGGTTGGGGAAACTTGTCGTCTGGTTATTGATTGCCATCGAAAGAGATTACTTTTTGTGGGTTCGGAGACTAGATATCCGATTTGTGGGAGGCAGAGAAAAGATTTTGCCTTCGAGTTTTGTATCGGCAAATTTGGGGGTGGTCCCGGAAAGGGTGTAGTGGGTTCTTGGGATGTGGTTGGTTTGAATGAGAGAGAAACAGACCGGAGGATGTGTGGGTTGTTAGAGTTTGAGATGTTTTCACAATTTTACCGGGGTTGCCACCCAGAAGGAGGTCAATTGTTAATGAGGTTATGCCCAGTACGGCCAATTTCTCTTCCGCGTCTGAGGATGGCTCAATTTGAATTGCGGGGAGTGCGGACTTCCCGATTCTGAGTTGTTGGACAGGGATTCCTTGAGACAGTGCTCTCCGTGCAAGTGCATGAGTGTTGTTTAATGAAAAGAAGGATGGATTCGATGGTACGTGCGTGACTATAGAAATTTGAATAAGTGACCCATTAAGAACGAAACCCAGCTTCCCGAAATTGTGATTTGTTTGATCGGTGAAGGAGGATGCCAAGGTGTTCTCGAAGATTGATTTACTTGATTACAGTTATCATCGATTGAGGATCAAAGGAGATATTAGAAATCGAGCTTCCAGTCGTTATGGACATTATGAGTTTATAGTGATGCCGTTTGGATTGACAAATGCGGTGTGATCTTTATGGATTTGATGAACCCGGTGTTTTGAGAGTATACGGATGAGTTTGTGGTGGTATTCATTAATGATATTCGATATATTCTAGAGGGAGGAGGAACATAGGGGAGGCATTGCGGTGTGTTGAGGACCTTGAGGCAAACACCAGGTTATGCGAGTTTTCCAAATGTGAGTTACGGTTGGCTAAAGGGTGCAATTCTGAGTCATGTTATTTCGGGCGAGGGTATTTTGTTGATCCCTGAGGTGGAGGTTGTGAACAATTGGGAGGCGTCCCATGAGGTGTGGCGAGGTTAGGAGGTTTCTTGGGGTTAGGCTGGTTGCCTGGGGGAGATTGATGAGTTACTTTCATGATTCGCGGCGCCATTGACGAGGTTGACGAGAAAAGAGGGGTTCCGTTTATTTGGGATGATGATTGTGAATTTGCCCGGAGATACTAAAGGGGAAGTTGACTTCGGCTCCGATGTTGGCGATACCGTGCAGTTACGAGGGCTACGTGATTTATAGCGTGCGCGTGAGGTTTGGGGTATGTTCGTGCGGAATGGGAGGTGATTGCCCTCGCTTCCCGACGGTTGAGAAATCACGAGAAGAACTATCCGACACATGATCTTGAGCTAGCCGGCGATAGTCTTTCGTTAAAATTGTGGAGACATTATCTTTATGGGGTTAAGTGCGGATTTTTGCGACCGTAAGGTTTGAAATATCTTCCAGCGATTTGGTGAGACGAGAGGAGGTGGATGGAGTTCATTAGTGATTGCAAACTTGACTATTGAGTACCACCGAGGTAAATGTAGTAGGCGATGCTTGAGTAGGGGGAAATCAAAGGACCCAGAGGGTAAATAGGCTGGGGAGTTGGACTTTTGATGTCGTTATGACGGAGATTTTAAGCCCATATGAGGATTCGACCGATTGCTTGTGGATCGAATCTTAAATTTCAACAGATGAGGAAACGCGGGTTGTCAGTAGGGATGTGAGAAGTGGGGGTGGTCGGATTTCACGGTTGGCCCAGAGTGGAGTTAGTATTACTTTTATTTTTGTGTGATATTTGATTTTTGTGTTATTATATTGTTACGCTTGATTTATTGGGGGTTGTTAAATTTGGTCGAAATTTTATTAGATGGAGTAGATTGTAATAACACATTCTGAAAAAAAAAAATTTAAATTTTTCGGTCGGTGGGACAGGGAATAGTATAATTTTTTCGATGATAATATTATTCGTAAAACTTTTACAGGCCAATTTCATTTATAATTTAGTAGTGTTGCCATGGAAGAATTTTATCTTTGAAATCGGGTTGTGGAAGGATTTTAAAATCTGATGAGGAGGAATGGCAAAGACGAGCGGGTTCAGTTTTTTTAAATATCTATTCGTATATCCTCCCGTGTCGTCATCCTGACTTCATCTTAACCGCCATTTTGGCCGAAATTAAGCCCTCCCAAAAATTTCGTTTTCCATTTATAACCCCGTTGTATTTCGAGCTTCAGAGATGGGTTGTAGAATATTGTTCTCCCGTCATTTCTCTTCGAGTTAAAGGTAAAATTTCAAGTCTTTTCGAGATATTTCTTGGGTTTTGACATAGTTGACTTTTAGTTGACTTTTCCATAATTGAATTTTATGATAAATCTTAGTTGATTTATGGGTTACGTGACGATATTTAGTGAAATTCGTGATTTAGAGATCGTTTAGGGGCGTTATGAAGGTCGAGTTGACTTTTAAGGTTTTCGGTTGACTTTTTATATGGATATTTTTATATAAGACTTTAAATGTGTAGGAGGTTATATTGGGACCTTATTATTAGTTCTTATGATGTTAAATTGGTGATTTAAAATTGATTAAAGGGGTGTTATGTTGAAAAGTGTAAATTCCGGGTTGAGTTATAATTGATATTTCGGAGTATAGATTATTGAAGGTATGGACTTGATGATTAGTTAGAATAACTTATAAGTCAATTTGTAATGAAAGTGATAAGATGGAATTTAGCGAGAGGGGTCCCGATTGGGTTATCCGATGGGATTGTAATTAGATAGTTTATCCGTCCAAGTTCTACCGTTTAAGAGATAGTTCCCCAGAGGTTGGTTATGTATCTTCTAGAGCAGCCGGTATATAGTAGTGAGTCTTGATAAAGTACTTCGGGTGTTGTTTAGGCGTTGATTGTGGAAGAGGCGATTACGCGGTGTCTTCCTTGAAGGTTTCGGTAGCTAGCAAGGTGAAATTACTTATCTCATGGTGTTACTACGTACTTACGCGATTTGTAGTATATATTATTGTGGTGTCATTATGATTATGAGAATGATATACATGTAATTGTTGTGTTATGTGATTGTGTTTACATTACTGAAGATTGCTTTGAGGAGGTAAGTAACGGCTTGAACTCAACTTATATTTACAATTACGTGGCCTTGTCGGCACTATTATATTATGTGTGCCAATCGGCGCTTTGATATGTTTATGGCCTTGTCGGTGTGATTGATTCTGATTGTGGGATGTTTAGGCGTGTCTTTGTAATACTCTTTGGAATTAGAGTAGTTGTTTGGGTTATGCATGAGTTTGGGGCCTTGAGTATCGGAGACTATAGTTGGGATTACTAGGGATTAGGTGACTACTCCTTCCCCTTGTTAGGATATGTGGCAGCTATTGGCTATACTACGGTATAGCGTCGCGGTTTGGCCTTGCTCTTCGGTATAGGCGGTATGACTACTGTTTTATTAAGCTTTGCGTATGCGTTGTCGGTGTATTTTATCTTACGGTATAGCGTGCGAGTTTGGCCTTATACTTGGTATAAGAGCGGTATGAGTCTTTTAGTCACTGCGTGTGCATTGTTGATGTGGCCCTATACTACGGTATAGCGTGCGATTAATGCCCTTATACTTTGTGTATAAGTGTGGTGTGCCTTATACTTTGTGTATAAGTGCGGTGTGCGGTTTGGCCTTATGCTTGCGGTATAAGTGCGAGGTGATTGTTTATTAGTCCATTCCTGGGTGGAGACGGATTGAGTATATGCGCATTAGAGGATGGTATGCGGTGGGGATAGAGATAGGAGGTTTGATGACTAGAGTTTTAGTCGTTGGTGAGTCACAGTGATTTCTTTACGAAATTGTGTTAACTTCTTGAACCTTCTATTATATCCTCATGTATTATGTTTGAGATTTCTAGCGGAGTATGTTGTATGACACGATTAGATAGTCACGGATATATGTATATTATTCATATTTGATTATTAAGTATGACTATCTCGTTCCGTGTAAGTAAGTTATTTGTGTTAAATTTCACTAAGCTTCGGCTTACACCCCTTTTCGCTATGGGCGGCATTTTTATTGTGAGTTGACCAGACGGCCAGTTGAATAAGAGGCTGTTTGAGAATTTGCTCAGTGGCTAGGTGAGCATCGGTGTGAGAGGATCCTCAGCGGTCGATTTTTGATGTGTTGTCCTTTGTTTTTGATTGTTGTATTTTTCCTTTTGAAATTTAGCCTTAATAAATTTTGTTGTCATTTTGTATTCGGGGATACGATGCGTATCATATGTTGTAGCCTTGCGGCGTTACTTTATTTTGGGATATGTTGTGTATATATATATGGGTTTATCGTTTCGATATCGGTGATGGATTATAAATTTTAAAAACTGTTTTTGATTTGGGGAAACTTAATTGTGAGCACATTTTTTGGATGAAGCGAATTTTATTTTTAAAGCTGAGTCGTCCATTCGGTTTGGTGACTCTGGTGTTCAGTTTTTGTGACTCACCTCGAGGCGGCCACTGCGGCGGAGTCGTTACAATTTAGTTTTATATTATATATTTGTTTTGTACTATATTTAATTATTATTATAAAAATAACTAATTTAATTCGATTTAGATGTATTTTCTTGTCAATTTCTCGATTTGCATATTGGATATGCACCTTAATCGATTAGTCTTCGGGTGCGATCATACCGGCACTAATGCATCGGATCCCATCAGGAACTCCAGTTAAAAGCGTTAGCAGGCGAGAGAGTAGTACTAGAGATGGGTGACCCCACAGAAGTCTCGTGTTGCGCCCCTTTTTACGTCATCTTTTATTCTCCGATCTTTTCATTCATGTTCGCCATTCATTATTTTGTTTCTTTTCCGTCCTTAATGATGATATCTATTAAGTTTTATATTATATATATTTATTTTGTACTATATTTTATTATTGTTATAAAAATAACTAATTTAATTCGATTTAGATGTATTTTCTTCTCTCGAATTTTCGAGTTGGATATTGGATGTCTGCAATGAGCATCCCATTAGTGCTTGGGGTGCGATCATACCCGACTGCTAATCGTGTCCCCATCAGGAACTCAGTTAAGCGTGCTTGGTGGCTGGACAGGAGAGTCCTAGGTGTTGCACCCCTTTTTACGTTATCTTGTGCCGTCTTTCCGTTTCATGTTCATCATTATTCATTATTTTGTTTTTACTTTCCGTCAAAACACGTGATGATATCTGTTAGTTTTTTATATTATATATTTGTTTTGTACTATATTTAATTATTATTATAAAAAATAACTAATTTAATTCGATTTAAATGTATTTTTCTTTTGTCAATTTTCGAGTTGCGTATTGGATATGCGCAGCAAACATCCCATTAGTCTTCGAGGCGATCATACGGCGCTAATGCACGGATCCCATTGAACTCTCCAGTTAAAGCGTTAGCCCCAGGCGAAAGTAGTACTAGGATGGGTGACCCCCACAGGAGTTCTCGTGTTAGCCCCCACTACGTCATCTTTTATTATCGATCTTTCGTTTCATGTTCATTACGATATTCATTATTTTTTGTTTACTTTTCCGTCCATGCATTGATGATATCTATTTAGTTTTTATATTATATATTTGTTTTGTACTATATTTAATTATTATTATAAAAATAAGCGAATTTAATTCGATTTAGATGTATTTTCTTGTCAATTTTCTCGATTTGCATATTGGATATGCACCTTGAGCATCCATTAGTCTTTGGGTGCGTCGTACGGCGCTAATGCGGATCCCGTCGAACTCCAGTTAAGCGTGCTTGGCGAGTAGTACTAGATGGGTGACCCACTAAGGAGAGTCCCTCGTGTTGCGCTACTTACTACGTCGTCTTTTATTACCGATCTTTCGTTCGTGTTCACCGTATTCGTTCTTTCAATTTTCTTTTCCGTCAACCACCTTTGAAGTAATATCTCTTTAGTTTTTATATTATATATTTGTTTTGTACTATATTTAATTATTATTATAAAAATAACTAATTTAATTCGATTTAGATGTATTTTCTTGTCGATTTTCTCGATTTGCATATTGGATATACGCAGCAAACATCCGATTAGTCTTGGGGTGCGATCATACACCCGACACTAATGCACGGATCCTTGAGGAACTCAGTTAAAGTGCTTGGGCGAGTGATGCTGGGATGGGTGGCCTGGGAAGTCCTCGTGTTGCGCCCCACTTTTTACGTCATCTTTTATTCTCCAATTCTTTCATTCGTGTTCATGTCGTATTCATTATTTTTTGTTTCTTTTTCCGTCCCTTGTGATGATATCTATTTAGTTTTTTATATTATATATTTGTTTTGTACTATATTTAATTATTATTATAAAAGAACTAATTTAATTCGATTTAAGATGTATTACGTCGTGCTTTTTATTCTCGATCTTTCATTAAATATTTCATCATTCATTATTTTTGTTTCTTTTCCGTCCATGCAGTGATGATATCTATTTAGTTTTATATTATATATATTTGTTTTTGTACTATATTTAATTATTATTATAAAGAACTAATTTAATTTGATTTAGATGTATTTTCTTGTCCAATTTTCTCGAGTACATATTGGATATACGCAGCAAGCGTCCGATAGTCTTGGGGCTGATCGTACCGGCACTAATGCACCGGATCCCCATCGAGGAACACCCAGTTAAAGCGTGCTTGGGCGAGTAGTACTAGGATGGGTGACCCCACAGGAAGTCCCTCGTGTTGCGCCCACTACGTCATCTTTTATTCTCCGATCTCATTCATGTTCCTTGATATTCATTATTTTTGTTTGCTTTCCCGTCCCTTACGTGATGATATCTATTTAGTTTTTATATTATATATTTGTTTTGTACTATATTTAATTATTATTATAAAAATAACTAATTTAATTCGATTTAGATGTATTTTTTCTTGTCCAATTTTACCCGATTTTAGCATTATTGGATATACCATGACAAACATCCCATTAGTCTTGGTGCGATCATACCGGCACTAATGCAGCGGATCCCGTGAACTCAGTTAAAGCGTGCTTGGGCGAGGAAGTAGTACTAGGATGGGTGACCCGCAGAGTCCTAGTGTTAAGCCCCACTTTTAAATCAAGTAACATTACGTCTTTCGTTCGTGTTATAGGTATTCATTATTTTTGTTTACTTTCGTCCATACTGTGATAATATCTATTTAGTTTTATATTATATATTTGTTTTGTACTATATTTAATTATTATTATAAAATAACTAATTTAATTCGATTTAGATGTATTTTCTTGTCAATTTCTCGATTTGCATATTGGATATGCAACAATGGCTTGTCCAATTAATTTTCGGTGCGTCGTACGGCTAATGCCTTAGGATCCCGTGAACTCCGAAGTTAAAGCGTGCTTGGGCGAGAGTAGTACTAGGATGGGTGACCCCCTGGGAAGTCCTCGTGTTGCTTTTTACGTCGTCTTTTATTACCACGTCTCGTTCGTATTCGCCATTATTCATTATTTTTGTTTTCTTTTCCGTCCACTTACTGTGATAATGTCTATTTAGTTTTTTATATTATATATTTGTTTTGTACTATATTTAATTATTATTATAAAAACTAACTAATTTAATTAGATTTAGATGTATTTTCTTGTCAATTTTCTCGATTTGCATATTGGATATACGCAGCAAACATCCATTAGTCTTGGTGCGATCATACCGGCCTTGTGCCGGATCCCGTCGAACTCCAGTTAAGGTGCTTGGGCGAGAGTAATTACTGGGATGGGTGACCCACAGGAGTCCCTTAGTGTTGCGCCCACTACGTCGTGCTTTTGTGCCAAATGCCGTTCGTGTTCATCGTATTCATTATTTTGTTTCTTTTCCGTCCCAACTTACGTGATGATATCTATTTAGTTTTTATATTATATATTTGTTTTGTGCTATATTTAATTGTATTATAAAAGAACTAATTTAATTCGATTTAGATGTATTACGTCATCTTTATTCTCGATCTTTCATTCGTGTTCATCGTATTCATTATTTTTGTTTCTTTTCCGTCCGTACATTGATGATATCTATTTAGTTTTTTATATTATATATTTGTTTTGTACTATATTTAATTATTATTATAAAAGAACTAATTTAATTCGATTTAGATGTATTTTTCTTGTCGATTTTCTCGAGTTGCATATTGGATATAAGCAAACATCCCGTGATAGTCTTCGGGCGATCATACCGGCACTAATGCGGATCCCAGCCGAGGAACACCCGAAGTTAAGCGTGCTTGGGCGAGAGTAGTACTAGGATACTGGAGTGACCCACGATCTAGGTGTTGGCCCCACTACGTCATCTTTTATTTACTCCAATCTTTCATTCATGTTCATCATTATTCATTATTTTTGTTTACTTTCCCGTCCGGTACGTGATGATATCTATTTAGTTTTTTATAATATATATTTGTTTTGTACTATATTTAATTATTATTATAAAAATAACTAATTTAATTCGATTTAGATGTATTTTCTTGTCAATTTTCTCGATTTGCGTATTGGATATACTGCAACAAACATCCATTAGTCTTGGTGCGTCATGCCGGTAATGACGGTCCCGATGGAACTCAGAGAGTTAAAAGCGGTGCGAGAGTAGTACTAGGATGGGTAATTTTCAGAGGAAGTCCCTCGTAATTTCTTTTTTCGTCTTTGTTCTCGATCTTTCGTTCATGTTCCTCGTATTCATTATTTTTGTTTCTTTCCCGTCGAAAAATACATGAATGTCTCTGTTAGTTTTTATATTATATATATTTGTTTTTGTACTATATTTGAGTATTATTATAAAATAACTAATTTAATTAGATTTAGATGTATTTTAACATTCAATTTTCTCATTTGCGTATTGGATATGTAAACAAACATCCATTAATTTTGGTGCGATCGGCCTGACACTAATGCACCGGATCCACGTCAGAGAACTCAGTTAAGCGTGCTTGGCGAGTAGTGCCCAGGATGGGTGACCCGCAAGGAGATCGTGTTGCGCCCCTTTTTACGTCGTCTTTTATTACCGTCTTTCGTTCATTATTTGCCATTATTCATTATTTTTGTTTACTTTCCCGGGTCGACTTACGTGATAATATCTATTTAGTTTTATATTATATATTTGTTTTGTACTATATTTAATTATTATTATAAAAATAACTAATTTAATTCGATTTAGATGTATTTTTAACGTGATTTTTACCGATTTGCATATTGGATATACACTTATGAGCATGCATTAGTGCCGGGTGCGTCGTACAGCGCTAATGCACGGATCAGTAGAATAGAAGTTAAGGCGTTAACTTAGGCGAAATGTGTAGGATGGGTGACCCCTCGCAAGTATTGGTAGCTTTTTCGTCGTCACATTGCCGAATGCTTGCATTCGTGTTAAAGTACATTATTCATTATTTTGTTTCTTTTCCGTCCCGGCCACGTGATGATATCTATTTAGTTTTTTATTATATATTTGTTTTTGTACTATATTTAATTATTATTATAAAGAACTAATTTAATTCGATTTAGATGTATTTTTCTTGTCCAATTTTCTCGAGTTGCATATTGGATATACGCAACCGAAACATCCAGTAGTCTTCGGGCGATCATACCCGGCACTAATGCGGATCCCGTCAGAACCTGCCCAGTTAAAAGCGTCTTGGGCGAGAGTAGTACTAGGATGGGTGACCCCACAGGAAGTCCGTGTTGCGCCCCACTTTTCGTCATCTTTGTTCCAGATGCTCGTTCGTGTTTCACCATTATTCATTATTTTTGTTTCTTTTTCCGTCCATACTGTGATAATATCTATTTAGTTTTATATTATATATTTGTTTTGTACTATATATTTAATTATTATTATAAAATAACTAATTTAATTAGATTTAGATGTATTTTTCTTTGTCAATTTTCTCGAGTTGCGTAATGGATATACGCAACAAACATCCACGATAGTCTTCGGGCGTCCTTTTCCGGCACTAATGCACCGGTCCCAGTGAACACCCGGTTAAGCGTCTTCCAGGCGAGAGTAATGCTTAGGATGGGTGACCCCCACAAGGAGATCCTCGTGTTGCGCCCACTACATTAAATGCCCATTACCGATCTTTCATTCATGTTCATCGTATTCATTATTTTTGTTTATTTTCCGTCCATACGTGATGATGTCTATTTAGTTTTATATTATATATTTGTTTTGTGCTATATTTAATTATTATTATTATAAAAATAACTAATTTAATTCGATTTAGATGTATTTTGTCCAATTTTCTCGATTTGCATATTGGATATCTACAGCAAACATCGATTAGTCTTGGCGATGCGATCCATCGATCACTAATGCACCGGATCCCATGAACTCGAAGTTAAAGCGTTAGCAGGCGAGAGTAGTACTAGGATGGGTGACCCACTGCAGGAGATCCCTCGTGTTGCGCCCCCTTACACTACGTCATCTTTTATTCTCCAATCTTTCATTCACATGTTCCTCGTATTCATTATTTTGTTTCTTTTCCGTCCACTTACGTGATAATATCTATTTAGTTTTTTATATTATATATTTGTTTTGTACTATATTTAATTATTATTATAAAAATAACTAATTTAATTCGATTTAGATGTATTTTCTTGTCAATTTTTCTCGATTTTGCATATTGGATATGCATGACAAACATCCAGTAGTCTTGATTAACGATCCTTACCGGCACTAATGGACTGGATCCCAATCAGGAACTCCAGTTAAGCGTCTTTGGGCGAGAGTAGTACTAGAGGGTAGGTGACCCTGAAGTCACCGTGTTGCGCCGCTTACGTCGTCTTTTGTTCTGATCTTTCATTACGTGACCATCGTATTCACTATTTACATTTGCTTTTCCGTCCTTACGTGATGATATCTATTAAGTTTTATATTATATATTTATTTTTTTTTGTACTATATTTTATTATTAGCCATAAAATAACTAATTTAATTCGATTTAGATGTATTTTCTTGTCGAATTTTCTCGATTTGCATATTGGATATGACAAACATCCATTAGTCTTGAGGTGCGATCATACGGTACTAATGCACCGGATCCCATCGAACTCCTTGATTAAAGCGTGCTTAGGCGAGTAGTACTAGGATGGGTGACCCGCAGGAAGTCCTCGTGTTGCGCCCCACTACGTCGTCTTTTATTCTCAATCTTTCATTCATGTTCATCATTATTCATTATTTTTGTTTCTTTTCCGTCATGCAGTGATGATATCTATTAAGTTTTTATATTATATATTTATTTTGTACTATATTTTATTATTATTATAAAAATAACTAATTTAATTCGATTTAGATGTATTTTCTTGTCAATTTTCTCGATTTGCATATTGGATATCTGCAACAAACATCCATTAGTCTTCGGTGCGGTCGTACCGACACTAATGCACTGATCCCGTGAGAACTCGAACTTAAGCTTGCTTGGGGCGAGAGTAGGTATGATAGGTGACACGCAGAAGTCCTAGTGTTGCGCTTGCACTCGTCATCTTTTATTCTCCAATGCTTACGTTCATGTTCATCGTATTCATTATTTTTGTTTCTTTTTCCGTCCATACGTGATGATATCTATTTAGTTTTTTATATTATATATTTGTTTTGTACTATTTAATTATTATTATAAAAATAACTAATTTAATTCGATTTAGATGTATTTTCTTGTCCAATTTCTCGATTTGCATATTATTGGATATGCACCCAGCAGTATCCATTAGTCTTGGTGCAATCCTTACCCGGCACTAATGCACCGGATCCCGACTCGAAGTTAAGCGTGCACAGGCGAGTAGTACTAGGATGGGTGACCTACCAGGGAAGTCCCTGAAGTGTTGCGCCCCTTTTTACGATAAATGCTTTTATTCTCCCGATCTTTCGTTCATGTTCGTAGTATTCATTATTTTTGTTTACTTTTTAAGGTCATACGTGATAATATCTATTTAGTATTTATATTATATATTTGTTTTGTACTATATTTAATTATTATTATAAAAATAACTAATTTGATTCGATTTAGATGTATTTTTCTTGTCAATTTTTCGATTTGCACTTATTGGATATCTGCCAATAGAGCATCCATTAGTCTTGAGTGCGATCATACGAGCACTAATGCGGATCCCATCGAACTCGAAGTGAGAACCGTGCTTGGGCGAAGTAGTACTAGGATGGGTGACCCCGGGAAGTCGCAAGTGTTTGCTTCCTTTTTACGCGTCGTCTTTTATTCTCCGATCTTTCGTTCATGTTCATACGTGTTTATTATTTACGTTTCTTTTTCCGTTATACGTGATGATATCTATTAAGTTTTTATATTATATTTATTTTGTACTATATTTTATTATTATTATAAAAATAACTAATTTAATTCGATTTAGATGTATTTTCTTGTCAATTTTCTCGATTTGCATATTGGATATCTGCAACAAACATCCATTAGTCTTCGGGTGCGATCATACCAGCACTAATGCACCGGATCCCATGACTCAGTTCGTGCTTGGCGAGAGTAGTACTTTTCTCGATTTGCATATTGGATATGCGCAACAAACATCCATTTAGTCCTCGATGCGATCATGCGGCACTTGTGCACGCGGATCGTGAGGAACTCGAAGTTAAGCGTCTTTGGGCGAGGATTGGCACTAGGATGGGTGACCCCGCCAGGAAGTCCTCGTGTTGCGCCCCTTTTTCACGTCATCTTTTATTCTCGATCTTTCATTCATGTTCATATTATTCATTATTTTGTTTCTTTTCGTCCATAAGCGATGATATCTATTTAGTTTTATATTATATATATTTGTTTTTACATACTATATTTAATTATTATTATAAAAATAACTAATTTAATTGATTTAGATGTATTTTTCTTGTCAATTTTCTCGATTTTTATTGGATATCACCTTGAACATCCATTGATCTTCGGTCGCGTCGTACAGGCACCAATGCACGGTCCCATCGAACTCCGAAGTTGAGCGTCTTGGCGAGAGTAGTACTAGGATGGGTGACCCGCAGGAGATCCTCGTGTTCGCCTTGCGTCATCTTTTTATTCTCGATCTTTCATTCATGTTCATCATTATTCATTATTTTTTGTTTCTTTTTCCGTCCATACGTGATGATATCTATTTAGTTTTTATATTATATATTTGTTTTGTACTATATTTAATTATTATTATAAAAATAGCAATTTAATTGATTTAGATATATTTTCTTGTCAATTTTCTCGGTTGCATATTGGATATACGCAGCAAACGTCCATTAGTCTTGGTGCGTCGTACGACACCTAATGCACGGATCCCATGAACTCCGAGAAGTTAAGCGTGCTTGGGCGAGTAATTACTAGGATGGGTGACCCGCAGGAGATCCTCGTGTTGCGCCCCCTTTTACGTCATCTTTTTATTCTCCGATCTTTCATTAAAATTGTTCGCCATTATTCATTATTTACATTTCTTTCCGTCCCTTACGTGATGATATCTATTAAAGTTTTTATATTATATGTTTATTTTGTACTATATTTTATTTAATATTATAAAAATAACTAATTTAATTCGATTTAGATATATTTTCTTGTCAATTTTCTCGATTTGCACTTTGGATATCTATGACCGACATCCATTAGTCTTAAAGATTGCGTCGTACGACACTAATGCGGATCGTGAACTCGAAGTTAAGCGTGCTTGAGGCGAAAGTAAGTACTAGGATGGGTGACCAGGAAGTCCTCGTGTTGCGCCCGCTTTTCACGTCGTCTTTTATTACTCCGTCTTTCATTATTGTATTATTAAATTTATTTTGTTTAACTTTCCCGTCCATACTGTGATCATATCTATTTAGTTTTATATTAGCATGTTGTTTTGTACTATATTTAATTATTATTATAAAATAAACTATTTAATTCGATTTAGATGTATTTTTTGTCAATTTTCTCGATTTGCATTGGATATAAACAAACATCCATTAGTCTTCCGAGATTGTGATCATACGGCACTAATGCACGAGATCCTATCGAACTCCAAAGTTAAGCGTCTTTGGCGAGAGTAGTCTTAGGATAGGTGACGCAGGAAGTACATAGCATTGCACTACGTCGTCTTTTGACTTCTCGATCTTTTCGTTTCATGTTCATCGTATTAATTATTTTTGTTTCTTTTTCCGTCCACTTCTCTGATATATTAAGTTTTATATTATATATTTGTTTGTACTATATTTAATTATTATTATAAAAATAACTAATTTAATTCGATTTAGATATATTTTCTTGTCGAAGATTTTCTCGATTTGCATATTGGATATACGCAACAAAACATCCATTAATAGTCTTGAGATTAGATCATACGGCACTAATCACACGAGATCCCATGAACTCGAAGTTAAGCGTCTTGGGAGAGAGTAATTACTAGGATGGGGTGACCCACGGGAATCTCGTGTTGCGTCCACTTTTTTAGGTCATCTTTTATTCTCCGATCTTTCATTCATGTTCCATTGTATTCATTATTTTGTTTCTTTTCCGTCCACTTCTGTGATGATATATTTAGTTTTTTATATTATATATTTGTTTTTGTACTATATTTAATTATTATTATAAAAATAACTAATTTAATTCGATTTTAGATGTATTTTCTTGTCAATTTTCGATTTGCTGTATTAAATATACGACAAAACATCCATTAGTCTTGAATTGCGATCGCCACGGCACTAATGCACGGATCCCATCGAACTAAGAAGTTAAGCGTGCTTGGTATTAATTACTAGGATGGGTGACCACTTGGAAGTCTTTCGTGTTGCGCCCCTTTTTTATGTCATTTTTTATTCTCCATTCTGCATTCATGTTCATCGTATTCATTATTTACATTTAATAACTTCCCCGTCCATTACCTTGATCACATATCTATTAAGTTTTTATATTATATATTTATTTTGTACTATATTTTATTAATATTACCAAATAACTAATTTAATTCGATTTAGATGTATTTTAACGTCGATTTTCTCGATTGCGTATTGGATATACGCATGAACATCCATTAGTCTTGAGTGCGTTATACCGGCACTAATGCGGATCCAGTCGAACTCGAAGTTAAGCGTGCTTGAGCGAGTAGTACTAGGATGGGTGACCAGGAAGTAGCATTGTTCGCCCCTTTTCATCATCTTTATTCTCGATCTTTCATTCATGTTCATCGTATTCATTATTTTTTGTTTCTTTTCCAATCCCTTACTGTGATGATATCTATTTAGTTTTATATTATATATTTGTTTTGTACTTATGTTTGTTATTATAAAAATAACTAATTTAATTCGATTTAGATGCCTTTTCTTGTCAATTTTCTCGATTTTGCATATTGGATATCTGCTGACAAACATCCATTAGTCTTGAGTGCGATCATACGACACTAATGCACGGATCCCAGCAGAACTCGAAGTTAAGCGTCTTTGAGGCGAGAGTAGTACTAGGATGGGTGACCCACGCAGGGAGAGTCCCTCGTGTTGCACCCCTTTTCGTATCTTTTTATTCTCGATCTTTAGACCATGTTCATAAAGTATTCATTATTTCCACATTTCTTTCCGATCCCTTGCATGATGATATCACATTAAGTTTTTATATTATATTTTGTACTATATTTTATTAATATTATAAAAATAACTAATTTAATTCGATTTAGATGTATTTTTCTTGTCAATTTTCTCGATTTGCATATTGGATATACGCATGAAACATCCGTTAGTCTTCGAGTGCGATCATACAGTAATGGGCCAGGATCACGTCGAGAACTCCGGAAGGTGACGTGCTTGGGGAGAGAGTAGTGCTTAGGATAGGTGACCCCCACAGGAGAATCCTCGTGTTGCGCCCTTTTTCGTCATCTTTATTCTCGATCTTTCATTCATGTTCATAAAATTCATTATTTTGTTTTTAACTTTCTAGTCCAACCTGTGATCGTATCTATTTAGTTTTTATATTATATATTTGTTTTTATTACTATATTTAATTATTATAAAAATAACTAATTTAATTCGATTTAGATGTATTTTCTTGTCCAATTTATCGATTTGCATATTGGATATACGCATGAGCATCCATTAGTCTTGGTGCGATGCATTGATACCGGCACGATACCGAGATCCCATCGAACTCGAAGTTAGCGTGATTGGGCGAGAGTAGTACTAGGATACGTTGACCCCGCAGGAAGTCCTATGTTCTCCCTTTTCGTCATCTTTATTCTCAATCTTTTGTTCATGTTAAAGCCATTATTCGTTATTTTGTTTTCTTTTCCGTCATACATTGATATCTATTTAGTTTTATATTATATATTTGTTTTTGTACTATAACATTATTATTATAAAAATAACTAATTTAATTCGATTTAGATGTATTTTCTTGTCAATTTTCTCGATTTTTCTTGGATATACGCAGCCGAGCATCCATTAGTCTTCGGAGTGCGATCATTACCGGCACCAATCGCGGATCCGTGAGAACTCAGAAGTTGGTGGCAGTGAAATAATCTTGGATGGGTGACCCACGGGAGAATCCTAAGTGTTGTCCTTTTATGTCATCTTTTTTGTTCTCAATCTTTTCGTTTCATGTTCATCATTGACCGTTATTTACGTTTTAACTTTCCGTCGACACGGCAGTGATATCTATTAAGTTTTTTATATATTATATATTTGTTTTGTACTATATTTAATTATTATTATAAAAATAACTAATTTAATTCGATTTTAGATGTATTTTCTTGTCAATTTTCTCGATTGGCATATTGGATATACGCAACATCCATTAGTCTTCGGGTGGGTATACCGGCGCGTGCACGGATCCCGTGAACTCCGAAGTTGGCGTGCTTGGCGAGAGTAGTACTAGGATGGTGACCCCCACAGGAAGTCCCTCGTGTTGCGCCCCACTTTTTCGTCATCTTTTATTCTCGATCTTTCGTTTCATGTTCGTCCATTATTCATTATTTTTGTTTAACTTTTCCGTCCATGCAGCGATGATATCTATTTAGTTTTTATATTATATATTTGTTTTGTCTTATGTTAGTTATTATTATAAAAATAAGCCCAATTTAAATTGATTTAGATATTTTCTTGTCAATTTTCTCGATTTGCATATTGGATATACTTGACAAACATCCATTAATCTTGAGTGCGATCATACCGGCGCTAATGCAGGATCCGCGAACTCGAAGTTAAGCGTCTTGGGCGAGGTAGTACTAGGATGGGGTGACCCCTTGATCCTCGTGTTTACTTTTTCGTAATCTTTTTATTCTCCGATCTTTCGTTTCATGTTCATCATTCATTATTTTGTTTCTTTTCCGTCCATACGTGATGATATCTATTTAGTTTTTTAAATTATATATTTGTTTGTACATATTTAATTATTATTATAAAATAACTAATTTAGTGCGATTTAGATATATTTTCTTGTCGATTTTCTCGATTTGCATATTGGATGCTCACGCAACAAACATCGTATTAGTCTTGGTGCGATCGTACCGGCGCAATGCACGGATCCGTCGAACTCCAAAGTTAAAGCGTGCTTGAGGAAGTAATCTTAGGATGGGTGACCCGCAAGTCCTGCTTGTTGCTTCACTACGTCATCTTTTTATTCTCAATCTTTTCGTTTCATGTTAAAGTGGTATTAAATTTATTTTGTTTAACTTTTCCATTCATGCAGCTGATGATATGCAATTTCGTTTTATATATTATATATTTGTTTTGTACTATATTTAATTATTATTATAAAATAACTAATTTAATTCGATTTAGATGTATTTTCTTGTCAATTTTCTCATTGCATATTGGATATACTGCCAATGACATCCGTTAGTCTTCGGTGCGATCATACCGGCCTTAATGCGGATCCGTGAACTCCGAGTTAAGCGTGCTTGAGGCGAGAGTAGTACTAGGATGGGTGACCACGGGAAGTCCTCGTGTTGCACGTCCACTTTTTACGTAAATGCTTTTATTCTCCGATCTTTCATTAAATTGTTCCATTATATTCTTTATTTTTGTTTCTTTTCCGTCGACTTACGTGATCATATCTATTTAGTTTTTTATATTATATATTTGTTTTTGTACTATATTTAATTATTATTATAAAAATAACTAATTTAATTCGATTTAGATGTATTTTCTTGTCAATTTTCTCGATTTGCATATTGGATATCTGCTGACAAAGCGTCCATTAGTCTTCGGGTGGAATCATACCGGCCTGATGCACGGATCAGCCAGACTTGAAGTTAAAAGGCGTGCTTGGTAGTACTAGGATGGGTGACCCCCTGAGGAAGTCCTAAAGTGATTTGCGTCCACTTTTCGTCATCTTTTATTCTCGATCTTTCATTCATGTTCATCGTATTCATTATTTCTGTTTCTTTTCCGTCCATGCATGATGATATCAATTAAGTTTTTTATATTATATATTTCTTTTGTACTATATTTTTATTATTATTATAAAAATAACTAATTTAATTCGATTTGATGTATTTTCTTGTCAATTTTCTCGATTTGCATATTGGATATACGCAACAAACATCCATTAGTCTTGGATGCGATCGTACGGCACGATGCACGGATCCCGTGAGAACTCGAAGTTGAGCGTCTTTGGTAATCTTGGGATGGGTGACCCCAGGAAGTCTAGGTATTTGCGCCCGTTTTTCACGTCATCTTTTTATTCTCAATCTTTCATTCATGTTCATCGTATTCATTATTTTTGTTTCTTTTCCGTCCATACGTGATGATATCTATTTAGTTTTTTATATTATATATTTGTTTGTACTATATTTAATTATTATTATAAAAATAACTTATTTAGTCGATTTAGATGTATTTTTTGTCAATTTTCTCGATTTGCATATTGGATATCTGCAACAAGCATCCGTGTAGTCTTCAGTGCGATCATACCGAGCGCTGATGCACGGATCCCATCGAACTCCGAGAGTTGAGCGTGCTTGGCGAGAGTAGTACTAGGATAGGTGACCCCACAAGTCCTAAAGTGTTGCGCCCGTTTTCACGTCATCTTTTTATTCTCGATCTTTCATTCGTATTTCGCCATTCATTATTTTTGTTTCTTTCCCGTCCACTGCGGCGATGATATCTATTTAGTTTTATATTATATATTTGTTTTTGTACTATATTTAATTATTATTATAAAAATAACTAATTTAATTGATTTAGATGTATTTTCTTGTCAATTTTCTCGATTTGCATATTGGATATACGCAGCAAACATCCATTAGTCTTGGTGCGATCATACCGGCACTAATGCGGATCCCGTAGGAACCGAAGTTAAGCGTCTTGGCAGTAGTACTAGGATGGGTGACCCGCAGGAAATCCTGAGTGTTGCGCCCCGCACTACGTCTTCTTTTTATTCTCAATCTTTCATTCATGTTCATCGTATTCATTATTTTGTTTCTTTTCCGTCCATACACAGCGGTGTGATATCTATTTAGTTTTTATATTATATATTTGTTTTGTACTATATTTAGTTATTATTATAAAAATAACTAATTTAATTCGATTTAGATGTATTTTCTTGTCAATTTTCTCGGTTACATATTGGATATACGCAGCAAACATCCATTAGTCTTTGGAGTGCGATCAGCCGGCACTAATCCACGGATCCCATGAACTCGAGTTAGCGTGCTTGGCCGAGGTAGTACTAGGATGGGTGACCACTGAGGAAGTCCTAGATGTTGCGCCCCTTTCACGTCATCTTTATTCTCGATCTTTCATTCATGTTAGATACCATTCATTATTTTGTTTCTTTTCCGTCCACTTAAATGATGATATCTATTTAGTTTTTATATTATATATTTGTTTTGTACTATATTTAATTATTATTATAAAAATAACTAATTTAATTGATTTAGATGTATTTTCTTGTCAATTTTCTCGATTTGCATATTTGGATATACGCAGCGAACATCCATTAGTCTTCGAGGTGCGATCATACCGGCACTAATGCACGGATCCCATCGGAACTCCAGTTAGCGTAAATGGGGCGGGAGTAGTACTAGGATGGGTGACCCCACTGAAAGAATCCTAGGTGTTGCGCCCCCGCACTGCGTCATCATTTATTCTCCGATCTTTCGTTTCATATTCATCATTATTCATTATTTTTGTTTCTTTTGCGTCCATACGTGATGATATCTATTTCGTTTTTTATATTATATATTTCTTTTGTACTATATTTAATTATTATTATAAAATAACTAATTTAATTCGATTTAGATGTATTTTCTTGTCAATTTCTGATTTGCATATTGATATACGCATGAAACATCCATTAGTCTTGGTGCGATCATACAAGCACTAATGCACGGACCCACTCGAGAACTCGAAGTTAAAAGCGTGGCAGGCGAGAGTAGTACTAGGATGGGTGACCACTTGGGAAGTCGCCGTGTTGCGCCTCTTTTTTTGCGTCGTCTTTTATTCTCCGATCTTTCATTCGTATTCCACGTGTATTCATTATTTTGTTTCTTTTCCCGTCATGCATTGATAATATCTATTTAGTTTTATATTATATATTTGTTTTGTACTGCTATTTAATTATTATTATAAAATAACTAATTTAATTGATTTAGATGTATTTTCTTGTCAATTTTCTCGATTGCATATTGGATATACGCAGCGAGCATCCGTTAGTCTTAAAGTGCGTCATACCCGGCACGATGCACGGATCCCGTCGGAACTCCGAAGTTAAGCGTGCTTGAGGCGAGTAGTACTAGGATGGGTGACCCGCAGGAAGTCCTGGGTGTTGCGTCCCTTTTACGTCATCTTTTATTCTCAATCTTTCATTCATGTTCATCGTATTAAATTATTCTGTTTCTTTTCCCGTCCAGCCATTGATGATGATATCTATTAAGTTTTTATATTATATATTTGTTTTGTACTATATTTAATTATTATTATAAAAATAACTAATTTAATTCGATTTAGATGTATTTTCTTGTCAATTTCTCGTTGCATATTGGATATACGCAGCAAACATCCATTAGTCTTAGGGTGCGTCGTACCGGCACCAATGCGGATCCATCAGAACTCGAAGTTGAGCGTCTTTGGGCGAGAGTAGTACTAGGATGGGTGACCCGCAGAATCACCGTGTTGCTTCCCTTTTACGTCGTCTTTTATTCTCCCGTCTTTCGTTCGTATTCAAATGCATTATTTTCATTATTTTGTTTCTTTTCCGTCCCATACGTGATGATATCTATTTAGTTTTTTATATTATATATTTGTTTTTTGTACTATATTTAATTATTATTATAAAAATAACTAATTTAATTAGATTTTAGATATTTTCTTGTCAATTTTCTCGATTTGGATATTGGATATGTGCAACAAACATCCATTAGTCTTAGGGTGCGATCATACCAGCACTAATGCACGGATCCATCGAACTCGAGAGTTAAGCGTGCTTGGGCGAGAGTAGTACTGAGGATGGGGTGACCCACTGGGAAGTCCTCGTGTTGCGCCCCGCACTGCATTAAATCTTTTTATTACTCGATCTTTCATTTCATGTTCATCATTCATTATTTACATTTCTTTTCCCGTCCCATACATGATATCTATTAAGTTTTTATATTATATATTTATTTTGTACTATATTTTATTATTATTATAATAACTAATTTAATTCGATTTAGATGTATTTTCTTATCAATTTTCTCGATTTGCATATTGGATATACGCAGCAAACATCCGTTAGTCTTGGTGCGATCATACCGGCACCAATGCGGATCCCCATCGAACTCAGTTAGGCGTGCTTAGGCGAGAAGTAGTACTAGGATGGGTGACCCGCAGGAATCCTCGTGTTGCGCCCGTTTTTCGTCATCTTTTATTCTCGATCTTTTCATTCGTGTTCGCCATTATTCATTATTTTTGTTTCTTTTCCGTCCACTTAAATGATGATATCTATTTAGTTTTTATATTATATATTTGTTTTTGTACTATATTTAATTATTATTATAAAAATAACTGACTGAATTCGATTTAGATATATTTTCTTGTCAAATTTTTGCAAGTTTGCATATTGGATATGCAATGAGCATCCATTAGTCTTGAGTGCGATCATGCGGCCTGTCACGGATCCTTCGAACTCCGAGAAGTTGAGGCGTGCTTGGGCGAGAGTAGTACTAGGATGGGTGACCCCACAGAGATCCTAAAGTGTTGCTGTTTCGTCATCTTTTATTCTCGATCTTTTCATTCGTGTTAAATCATTATTCATTATTTTGTTTAACTTTCTAGTCCATACGTGATGATATCTATTTAGTTTTTATATTATATATTTGTTTTGTACTATATTTAATTATTATTATAAAAATAACTAATTTTAATTCGATTTAGATGTATTTTCTTGTCGATTTTTCTCGATTTGCGTATTGGATATGCAATGAGCATCCATTAGTCTTCGAATTAACGTCGTACCGACACTAATGCTTTGGATCCATCGAACTCGAAGTTAAGCGTCTTGGCGAAGTAGTACTAGGATGGGTGACCCCGCAGGAAGTCCTCGTGTTGCGCCTTTACGTCTTCTTTTATTCTCGATCTTTCATTCGTATTTCATCGTATTCATTATTTTTGTTTCTTTTCGTCCATACATGATGAAGTATCTATTTAGTTTTTTATATTATATATTTGTTTTGTACTATATTTAGTTATTATTATAAAATAACTAATTTAATTCGATTTAGATGTATTTTTCTTGTCAATTTTTCTCGATTTGCATATTGGATATACACCTTGAAACATCCATTGAATGTGCGATCATACCGGCTTACTAATCCACGGATCCCGTGAACTCCGAGTTAAGCGTGCTTGGCAGAGTAAGTACTGGATGGGTACGACCCGCAGGAAGTCTAAGTGTTGCGCCCCACTACGTCATCTTTTATTCTCGATCTTTTCGTTCGTGTTAAATTAGGTAATTCATTATTTTTGTTTCTTTTCCGTCATACGTGATGATATCTATTTAGTTTTTTATATTATATATTTGTTTTTGTACTATATTTAATTATATTATAAAAATAAGCTAATTTAATTCGATTTATATGTATTTTTTCTTGTCAATTTTCTCGATTTGCATGTGGATATACATGAAACATCAATTCAATCTTGGTGCGTCCTTACATTTAATGCACGGATCCCATCGAGAACTCGAAGTTAAGCGTCTTGGGCAAAGAGTAGTACTAGGATGGGTGACCCCACAGGAGAATCACCGTGTTGCGCCCCTTTTTACGTCATCTTTTATTCTCGATCTTTCGTTCATGTTCATAGATATTCATTATTTTGTTTTCTTTTCCCGTCCACTTGCAGCGATGATAACCTATTTCGTTTTTTATATTATATATTTTGTTTTGTACCTCTTTAATTATTATTATAAAATAACTAATTTAAATTCGATTTAGATGTATTTTTCTTGTCAATTTTCTTGATTTTGCATATTGGATACTCTATGACAAACATCCAAGTAGTCTTGAGTGCGATCATACGTATAACCAACCCGTTAAAAAAAAAAAAAAAAAAAATTTAAATTTTCGGTCCGTGATTGGGACCGGGAATAGTATAATTTTTTTAGTGATGATATTATTTATTAAAAACTTTTTGGGCGAATTCGTTTTATAATTTAGTAGTGTTTGCCATGGAATAATTTTATCTTTGAAATCGGGTTCGTGGACATTTAAGTCACGATAAGCGGAGGAGAATTAACTTGGCAAAGGCAGGACTTCGAGTTTTTTTTAAAATATCTGTCGTACCTATCCTCACATCATCACATCACACTTCATCTTCTTCTTTTCTTCCTTGATGGCCGAGACCCCCCCTTGTGAGCAAAACAAGAAAATTTTCTCTTCCATTTCTTCACTTTGTTGCATATAAACATCCTCAAGTTGGTTGCTAAGACTTTCTATCGCCTTTCCCTACGAATTTGAGGTAAGAAATTGGAGTTTTTATGGATTTTTCTTGGTTGACTTTTGGTTGACTTTTTCCATAATTGAATTTTATGATAAATCTTAGTTGGTTATGGGTTCTGTGACGTATATATGTGATGAATTCGTGATTTAGAGATCGTTTGAGGACGTTATGGTCGAGTTGACTTTTGGGGTTTCAGTTGACTTTTTATGTGGATATTTTTATAAGACTTTAAATGTGTAGGAGGTTATATTGGGACCTTATTATAGTTGTTATGATGTTAAATTGGTGATTTAAAATTGATTAAAAAGGGGTGTTATGTTGAAAAGTGAAATTTCAAGTTGAGTTATAACAGATATTTCAGGTATAGGTTGTTAATTATGGACCAGCTGATTAATTAGAATGACTTATAAGTTGATTTGTAATGAGAAAGCGATAAGATGGAATTTAGCGGGGGATCGATTGGGTGTGTCCGATGGGATTATAATTCGATAGTTATCCGTCGTGTTAGACTGTTTAGGGATAGTTTTCCCAAGAATTGGTTATGTATCTTCCTCTAGAACGCCGGTATAGTAATAGGTTTTGATCATACTTTCTGGGTATTTTGTTAGGCGTTGATCGTGGAAAAGGGCAGTTACCTTGATTGTCTTTCGCGAAGGTTTTGCGGTAGCTAGCAGAGGTGAGTACTTATCTCACGGGTGTTACTTTACGTACTTACCTTGATTTGTGATATACATGTTATTGTGGTGTGATTATGTGAGAATGATGTACATGTCATTGTGTTATGATTATGTGAGAATGATATACATGTAATTGTTGTATGATATGATATGTGATTGTGTTTCTGTGGCGCTGAAGATTTCTGGAGGTAAGTAATAGCTTGAACTCCCAACTTATATTTCTGTATTTTGTGACCTTGTCGGCACTATTATATTCTGTGGCCTTGTCGGCACTATTGTATTTTGTGGCCTTGTCGGCACTATTGTATTTGACTTCTGATTATGAGATGTTAGCTGTGTGCTGTATTACTGTTTGGGAGTAGAGTAGTTGTGGGTTATATGTGAGTTTGAGGCCTTGAGTGTCAGGGGGTGACCCTATAGTTGAGATGACCAGGGGTTAGGTGACTCTCCTTCCTTGCAGGATATGTGACGCTATTGGCCTTATACTACGGTATAGCGTGCGGTTTTGGCCCTGCTCTACAGTACCAGCGTGCGGTATGACCTATTTTTGATCGCTTTCGCGTGTGCGTTGTCGGTGTGGCCTATCTTCACGGTATAGCGTGCAGTTTGACGCCCATACTTCGGTATAAGGCAATTGTAAGATCTTTTTGATCACTTTGCTTGTGCATTGTTGATGTGGCCTATGCTACGGTATAGCGTGCGGTGTGCCTTATACTTTTGTATAGGGTGGGTGTGCCTTATACTTTTGTGTATAAGTGCGGTGTGCCCTTATACTTTGTGTATACGTGCGGTTTTGGCCTCTGCCGGTATAAGTGGGGGGGTGATTATTGATTAGTCCATTCCTGCAGGTAGACGGATTGAGTATATGCGCATTTAAATTGTAGTATACTGGTGGGGATATGAGAGATAGGAGGTTTGATGACTAGGGGGTTTTAGTCGTTGTTGAGTCTATTGTTTTCTTTCTGAAATTGTTATTAGCACTGAACCTTCTATTATATCTTGACATGCTATGCCTGAGATTTCCTTTGGAATTATGTGGTATGACCTGATTAGATAGTCCTGGATATATGTATTTTATTCATATTTGACTATTATAATTCTGACTATCTCGTTCCGTATGGTAAGTTCACCCCTGTGTTAAGTTTCACTAAGCTTCGCGGCTTACACCCCTTTTCGCTTTGGGCGGCATTTCATTTGTGCCAGGTTGACAGGTGGCTAGTTGAGCCAAGAGGCTGTTGGAGAGTTTGTTCCGAGTGGCTAGGTGAGCATCGGGTGGCTGAGGATCCTCACAGTCTCATTTTGATGTGTTGTCAACCAGTTTTCATTGTTGTATTTCCTTTTGAAACTTTAGCCTGGTCGGCTATTATTTTGTATTCAGGATACAGTACTTATCCTCTGTTGTAGCCTTGCCGGCATTACTTTATTTTGAGATATGTTGTATATATATATCTATGGGTTGGTTGTTTAGATATCAGCTGATGGATTGCCAAATTCTTGAAACTATTGTTTTGATTTGGGAAACTTAATTTGTAATCACATTTTGGATGAAACAAATTGTATTTTAAAAACTACGTCACGTCCATCAGTTTGGTGACTCTGGCGTTCCAGATTCATAATGACTCTCACCTCGGGCAGCCACCGACACAAGACGGATGTTACAATTTTTGGTATCAAA
>JADFUC010000495.1:0-64046 GCA_019722365.1 Lithospermum erythrorhizon
CTCAATTGTACTTCGTTCAGTTACGTATTGCTATCTATTTATTTTTGGGATATAGTTGCAACAAAATGTGTTAATGTTTTACTTGAGCAAGTAATGAGTCAAGTGTGGGGGAGTTTGATTAGCGAATATTTGTCATAGTTTTTAGGATGATTTTGGGTACTTTATTACTCATAATTTGGTTATTTTGGTTGTTTAATTGACAAATATTATATATTATGTGATTCCGGTATTTTTATTATTATTTGGGAAAGATATCTCTTATTTAGGCAGGGGAAAATCTTTAAAGAAGTTGCGGGCCGAGTCATGTAATTTTCCGGAAGAGTGGACAAAAAGTCTGATCGAAAAAAAGGAAAGAAAAAGAGGCCCGATTTACACAAAAGCCTATCAGAGAATAAAAGACCGGAGTTAACCTAATTGCTATATAAAGTCAAAAGAGTGAAATTTGCGAGAATATAATTTAATTCACTTTTCTCTTGACGGAAGTTTAGCGGCCTTATTATACTCTATTTTCTTGATCGTTTCGTTGAAGACAATTGATAGTATTTCTACTCTTTATTCATACTCTAGTTAATTTATGTTTTCAATAATATTATTTATGAATTATTTCAGTATGAGTAGTAGCTAAATTTATTATTACTGGGGATTTTGATGTAGCCTTGACAGTGTATTTTTCTATCCGAATTTTGGAGTTATTATAACTGCACTAGTATTAATCATTGAACTTAATTTGATTATTGTTTTAGAATCTAGCCAATTATTTTATATGAGAATCAATGAGTATTATGTAACCCTCGGCGAAAGGAAGGTATAATAGATCAACGATTAGTTAGTGGTGGGTTGATATACGGAAGTGTGCGACACATGAATTGGATTCCAATAAATTTCGCTGCTGACCGGGTTTTTAGCTAATTAATTTCACTAGTGACATAGGAGATTAATTAAACTGAGAACACTCGGTGAACCCGCGACCCGAACGGTATACCGAACTAACGAGAAATTGGACCCTAGTGTTGATAAATCTATTATTTGGATAGAGAATACTACTGTTAGGTGAAGTCGTATTCCTGTTAATCATAACTTATTCGTAAGTTTATCCCGCTTTTAATTACCTTTGTTAGTTTTAAGTTTAACAGTTTATTACAATTAATTCTAATACTTAGTTTCATCTATGATTATAATTAATTTAAGTAAGCGAAGTTCTACGTGGATGGCCCAGCTTCTTGAGCTTATTTGTCTTCTTCTGCGACTTCGTCTTCTTTGCGAGAATATAATTTGTTCCATTAGCTACCAACATGACCAGTTATGGTACATGAAATTTAGCTACATAACCAATTACAACAGCAAGAGCAATATGCAGAACCACACCCCTTAACAATCACTTTTTTGCAGTAAAGTAATCAAAATACTCGTTATCCTTACCAATTAAGAACCCCCACCCCACCCCTTGGCAAGCGATACATTACAAAGAGATAAAGTGAAAAAATAGAACAATTAAAAATCCAATACAATTGCGTATCTTAAAAATCCAAGAAAATAGTTGGGTCTTGAACATATCAATTCGAGAACCATAAAAGTTACTCCCTCCATCGCTTTGTTCACTATTTGGTCAAAGTGAGAACTATTTAAGAATTCGAATTTAGAAAAATACCCTAACATTTTGGGATGGAGGGAGTAAATTAAATTATTTATCACATCAATATCAATTTGGTTCTTTGTTTCTTGTAGATTACCAATATATGTAATCCAAGAAAGAGCAAGAACGCCAAAAACCAAAACTTAAATACAAACTCATTTAGTACAGCTAATAACAAATACATTGTATTCATTTTTATGTAAGTAATAGGTATATGATGATTCCGGCAACAGCCATATTGTATACATTTATATAATGAAGAGTTAGTCAATTTATGGTCTTAACAAACCTCTTTAGGAATCCGTCCTCGCTTTTTTACTTTTGATCTTTGTCCATCTTAGATCGCAATAGGCAGCTAGATTTATTAATACATGTAACACTACCAGATATTGTCCAATGACCAAACCCTAAAATTGATTTGGATGACAGAATTACCTTCTGTTATTTCTGATGCTGAAAGAATTTGGACGTCTAGAAAGACAGATGAGAAAGGAGAATAAAAAAAGCAAAAAATAAAATAAAAATCTAATACACGAACGCAAATTAGACGACCAAGCATATGAACCACGCGCAAGGCTCTTTATATATACTAGTTATTAGGCCTGGCTAAATGCTTGTTTATACGAAGCTGGGATTAACTATCCGATAGATTATAGAGTTACAAAATAAGTGTCTGTGTGCACTCTAAAAGAGGTTGTAGATTGTTCATATTTACATGCAAAATAACAAAAGATAATGTTACATTAGCCTTCAAACTCGGTAGTAATATTTTGTCCATCATCTGTGTTCTCTGCATCACTTGCATCATGGTGGGATTTGCTTTCTTCAGTCCAAGTTAGTGTAGATTGAAATATATGTTAGTGTAGATAAACATAATAATAATAAGTATTGGATTTGATTTGCTATTAATTACTTCCATATGATTTGATGGTCAATCGCTTTGCAACAATGATAGAATGATCCTTTGTAGCTTGGACTAATGCATTGCCTTCAGCCGTTATCATTTCATTCCACAAACTGATACAAAGGAAATTTTCCTGGTTTGGATAAAAAAAAATTAGATATTAAATTAAATTTTTTGTTTTGTTTGTTAGTATTTAATAGTTGGGTTATACGAACATACTCGGGATTTACGATGGTGAAGTGTTGAATAATGTCACGGTCATTTTTGGCTTCCTTAATTTCGTCAGAGTCAATGAGAACTCCCATTATATCTGTTTAGATAAAGTATCTTTTCACTTTTATATGCGTGTTTATAAATGAAATTTAAATGTAGAGAATAATAAACTTGAAGAAATGTGTTTGCAGTGCTAAAATCGGTTTATATGCATCTAGTATACGGCTAAATGGAGTTAGGCTGTCAAGGAAATGTCGCAACTGAGGATTGGCTCCTGGAACAGCAAGTATAGGTGTGTGTCGTCGCAGATTCCACTGAAATGGATTATTAATAATTTGAATATTGTTTATCAGTGAATCTCACATCAGCATTTGATATGTCATATACTCCATAAAGTCGGATCATGGGACACAAAACATCTACATACGATACATACATCGATGCATAGATAGTCGCCACTATCTCATTTTCTGTTTTTGCAAAGTATATATGTTGTCATGTTTTTATATTAAATTAGTATTTATAAGAGTACTATAAGTTAAACAAAATGCTCATTTTTACCTCAGTATCGAGAGAATACATAAGCGCTTTAATTTCGAACAGTGGAACATATTATAGTTGGAATGTCTTCGATTCTTGTTATTCAATCCAATTCTTTGTTTCAGTAGTAATTTGAGACAAGCTGTGTAGGATCTCCCATACGGATGAGTGAATCGTTTTAGAAGAAATTTACAGTTTAGGAGACTAGGTATAATGGTCATCAGTACATCATTAAATTTATGTTTATTATAGTTTAATGTACTCAGATTCAAAGAAAATGTGACCAGTAGACATGATTATTATTACCTGATTATTGAGGAAGTTTGAGATGATGAAGAAAGTATGTAGAGAACTCTTTGAATAAATTAGGGTACTTGAGTAGTAGTAGGTAGATATTTAAAGACTATTGTAAGTTGTGGCTTTTAGTTATTGGTTTCTAGATTCTAGTAGAAGTCACTATAATATTTTTTTATTTATATTTATTTATACTACTTTGATATGAGACATTTAAGTATGACTAAAATATTAATTACCTGTAGGATGTAGATTATTTTGATTTATTTGTTACATTAATTGGTACCTTTTTTCTGAGTGACTTTTATACATTTATGTATTATGAGTTGTTTAAATATCTAGAATTATCTAAAATAAAATAAACAGATTATTTAGTTGAGTTTTCTGCAACATCTATAGTATATATTTTTTTTAGTAACTTGTTATAATTTATTTTTAGTTTTGATTTTGAGCATACTGTTCGGTGTAAGAGTGTTTGAAAATTACCAAGTCCCAATAATATAGAATGGAAAGGGAAGATATTACCGCTAAGTATTTGATGAAGCTTTTTTAAGGCTTTTCACAGCTTTTTTATAGTTTTGGCGAGCTCCCTCACTTTGACATCGCCTTTTCCTATTTCAACAAGGAACTGCAACCTCCCTCGCTACTGACTTGGAAATCTGCATCTGATATTATAATATCATATTGAAGATAATAGTGACACAAGTGTTCCATTACTTTTAACTAGCAACTTATATTTCTCTCATTTAGAAACTCCGAAAGAGGATGATTGATTGGTTTAATATACCTTAATGACATAGCTAGATTGTTAATTAATGAGTGAAATACCAATGTAGCTTTCCCAATTACATAGCAGCAATGCAGATTGATTTGGGACATTATGAAGAAGGATTAGACAGGCTTAACGAAGATTCAATGAGTGTCAGGTATTTGAAGATTACCTGGTCGAAAGCTGTGATGCTGTGAGCATAGAGTTTGCAAATGAGTTTTCATATAGACGAATGGTCCGAAGCTGTAATAGTGTGAGCACAAAGAGTTTGCAAAATGAGTTCTATGTGAAGCAAATGCAGACATTATTTACATGTAAGATAGCAAAATCTAATGTAGCATTAGTTTTATACAGCTTTGTTTTTGAGATAGAAGGTTCTTAAAACAGGATGGTTGACTAATTTAATTCTTTAATGACAGTGTCAGATTGCTAATTAATAAGTCCCTCAATTACGTTGGCAATGCAGTTAGCATTGGGACATTAAAAAAAGAGGATTATATGAGGCTTAAGGAATATACATAATAATTCATTCTCGTGCTCATTGAATAATGAACTTAAGAAAGAGAAATACCTTGATTGTTCAAATAGATTTGGTCGATGGACCAAATTCGTCCGTAAGATTCTCATGAACTCTTATTCTGCATTCCTTTAAGAGCTGCATTGATGAAATTTGTTTATAGAGAATAGACATTTTATATTTTAAAAATATAAAAAGTAGTATTATATGAAGTTAATAGTATATTATATTTATAGACAAGGAGAAATGAAAAGATGCTTGCATCTATGATGGTAACAGGATGAAATTCGCAGTTCAGGTAGCAAAAGTATTTGTAATTCGACATTCAAAATACATAATTATATACAATTTCATGGTGTATTAGACTACTTACAATGGGGATGTTGGCATCCGATTACCCAATGGGGTAGTTGAAAATTGTGTAAAAGTGATGTGGATTAAATTGGTATAAAAATTTTACATTGAATAATTGTGGTGAAGCGGCGGAACACGTCGCGCCGCGGCGTCTGGCGTCGCGCGTGTCCCTGCGCCCGGCGGCGCTTCAAATGGCAGCGTTGTCGGCCGAGAGGAGAGAGAGAGATAGCGACCATGTCGGCGTTTTGATTGGCTTTGTTTGATTTTTACGATTTTTTATCATCTGATTATTTAGGATATAAATAGAGACTACTCTCATTCAATTTGGATATAAAAAAATCACCTTTTTTCAATATAATTATTATATTATCTTTTACTAAACTCTTGTTTTTAATCTTTAAATATCTTTTTAGTGAAATGGATCTAATAATAGATTTCAATAATCAAAAGTCGCCTAATTACCCTTTTAGCTATCAAAATCCACTAATGATCGATTTGATAATCAATCTTCGATCCAACCCGTCCTCAAAAATATCCCCAAATTTCGGTTCACAAATTTGCCAATTTTAATGCCTTGAGGTACCAAATTATCATCCCCTAACCTGTCTATGATGCAATATTTCTAGAGCAAAACTTGCTAATCGCTACGTACCGGTGGAGAATGAAAATGTTCCAATATTGGAGCAACAATTTACTGTATTTCCAACACAAATATCACTTGGTACCATGAGCGGTGCTAATGAAGATAGTCCAGTTGTAGAGGATTCGACCAACGTTCGAAAGAAAAGCCCCAAATGGACCACTGAACAAAATTTGGTGCTACTTAGTGGTTGGATCAAATATGGAACAGACAGTGTTGTTGGAAGAAATCAGAAAAGTGAAGCATATTAGGGTAAAATTGCTGATTACTGTAATGAGCATTGTTCCTTCGAGACTCCGCGCGATGGAGGCACTGTAATCATTTGACTACATCAACAAAATATTGAGCAAATGGGCGGGGGAAAACATGATAACGCTAGCGTATGAAACAGCGAGGTAGTGGGAGAATGTTATATTGACAAAACACATGAACTATTTAAAGTGGTAAGAATGGCGCTTTAATTTGATGTCAGAATGGCGGGGCATGCGAAGATCAACCACGGTATGAAGTCGAGTTGGAGGGAAATATTGGATGCAGTAGCAGTGGATCGAGAAATGCATTAGTGATGCGGTGACTTAAAACCTTGTTGAAATCCATTGCTCGTCCAATGGAAAGGGGCATAACTAGAAAAAGGTAAAAAGAAGGGCAAAGGGCTGGAAACCGAGCAGTGGAATGAATTTAAACAATATAAGGACAAAGAGTTTGAACGAATGGACATATTAGCCACACAACAACAGGAGATAATCAAAGTAAAGAAGATGGAAATGTTTATGAAGCTAAGTGAGAAGGAGCATCTCGATGAGCAGAGCCAACAGCTTTTGGAAATGTTGAGGCTCGAATTGTTTGGAAAATGATTTAGTCCTCCGTCAACGTTTGTCTTCTACTTTGATGTGTGTGTTGCAGCTTGATCTGTGTTTTTTAATCTTTCGTTTATGTTTTGCGTCTTGATGTGTGTTTTTCAATGTTGTTGTGTTTTTCTGCTTTGATGTACTTGTTTGGCAATTTCAATAAAATCAGATCTTATCTTTTAAAATTAACTCAATTTAATTCTCATCTTCAAATCCGTCGATTTCAACCACACGATAAAATCAGATCTTATCTTTTAAAATTAACTCAATTTAATTACAAATGCTTGAAATCAGTGATTTTAACCACTCAAACTTCTTTATAAATAAGAACTTCGTTTATACTACACCATCGAAACTTCTACTAATATTACAAAATCTGCTTCTTTTCAAAAAAAAATTCAAGCGAAATTCAATGGATCCATTTGATTTTTGTTTTTGATATCAAAACTACAGCTTAATCCCCAGACGAAGAGAGGTATATCCTCAATCGATTTAGTGAGCTACGTCCAAAAATTTCAGAAGACAATGCATCTCGAAGTAGTAGAAAATATTTGAAAAGAGATCATGCTGCAGCAAACCAAAGATTGATTGACGACTACTTCTCCAATGAACCTACATACGACGAGGCCATGTTTCGTCGACGATTTCGGATGCGAAAACATGTTTTTCTTCGAATCGTTGGGGACCTTTCAAATATTGACAAATACTTCACCCAAAGAGTTGATGCTGTGAAAAAAGAAGGCATATAAACGTAGCCAAAATGTACCGCAACCATAGAATGTTAGCATATGGTGTCTCGGTGATGTGGTAGATGAATATATCAAAATAGGAGGTACTTCTGACGTTGGAGTGCTACGTAGGTGCAGCCAAAGGGAATCATACAATTGTATGAACAGAGTGTGCTTGAGGCCCCAGTAGAGATGACCTACAAAGATCTTGCATGCTAGTGAGATGAGAGGGTTCCCCGGAATGATGGGAGTATTGATTGCATGCATTGGGAATGGAGAAAAATTTTCTATAGCTTGGGAAGGTCAATTTACTAGAGGGGATAAAGGAACCTGCTTGTTATTCTTGAAGCGGTTGCCTACTCGCCCGATTTATGGATTTGACATGCATTTTTTGGGATGTGCGGGCACATTGAATGATATAAGCGTTCTAGGCCAGTCCACTTAGTTGTTTGATGGCGTTGAGCAGGGAAATACACCAAGAGTGAACTTCTTTGTGAATCAGCGACGCATGATATGAAGCGTACTATGCTGGCGATGGTATCTCTTGCTTCTTATCGCTTTTCGTCAAATCAATTAGACTTCCTCAGAGTGAACCAGATAAGTTGTTTGTAAAATATCAAGAGGGATGTCGAAAGGACATTGAACGTGCATTTGGAGTGCTCCAAGCTCGATTTAAAATCATTCGTGAGCCAGGTAGATTGTGGGACATAAACGATTTGGCTATCATCATGAGATCATGTATCATATTACATAATATGATTGTTAAGGATGAGCAGAGATAAATATGCTCGGCGTTGGAACAATTATGATCGATGTGAAGGCAAATTAGATTACAGTACACTTGACCATTCTCGGCCCAGTGCTACACGCATTTGCAAATCGTAATGCGTGCTAGATCTGAATTGCGTGATGCAAATGTACATCACGAATTACAGCAGGATCTAGTCAAGCACATATGGGCAAAGTTTGGAATGTTTCGTGATTAAATATTTTTTAAGAGTCTTATTATGTGTCTTAAGAGTTTGATTGTAGTGTGGATCGATTACATTGTACCGTGTGGTTATTTGTATTTCATTAGTTGTACCGCGTGATTTGCTTATTGTACTACATTTCACTATTTGTAACTTTTCTTTGTTTTAATAGTTATTATTTTCAATTCTTGTGTTTATTATTTTATAAAAAATTAATTAAAAATATGAGATTAAAAATTATTTAAATAAATATTTATATAATTTTCGTTTTAAAAAAATCCAAAATAATTTATTTACGTGTTAATTATTCTTATTTAATTATAAATGATAATTTTTATAATTATTTAATCATAAAAATATAAAAATATAAGTAAATAAGAATATTAGATAAAAGTGGTGGGGTAGGGTGTTGGTACATTAAACAACCACCGTTGTAGTGTCATAAAAATTTGGGTAGGTATTTGAATTATTATGTGGAAAAGAGAAGATGATGTGGGTATTGAAGTGAAAAAAAGGAAGTAATTGAATAAATGTAGCATTATGAATAGTCTTAGTATTCCTAGTACCTTCTCACATCAAAGATGTGTTAAGCTACTTATATCGATGAAAACATATATCCAAAAATGTGACACCAAAAGAATTAGTTGAGCTTTGCTTGCAATAGGACTTCATTATATATAACGTTTGTTGTATATTTAGTCCCTGGATCATTGCAAATAGGGGATGATCAATACCTTGATATTCTTTCCAGTCTTCGCTCTGGACAATGCTACATAAAGTTGCCCGTGAGTAAAGACTGGTTGTCGAAGGTATATACCTACAAAATCAAGAGTTTGACCCTGTGACTTGTTTATTGTCATAGCAAAACATAATTTTAAAGGTATTTGTCGTCTTACAAAAGGAATTGAGTATTTATTATCAGTAGAGTTTGGTTCAAGAGGAATCCTGGGAATCCAAACCAGTTTTCCTTTAAACTGGCCTCCTGCAATAACAGCGCCAACAACATTAGGCGTGAGGTGTTAACCTTGTTCCATTGCACAGAGCTTCTAGAGGATTAATATTACGTAATAAAATCACTGGACTATTTATCTTTGAGTAATAACATGTGGTGGCAGCCCTCTTGGTTCCAAACTGTTGAGGTAGTCAACATAGTCTCCTTGATCCATTAACTTTTTTGCTCGGTCGTCACTAATATAGAGTACTTCCTTTCAGCAATTCTTGAAATAAGTCTTGAATTTATGTCGTCCACATACTCACTCTTCGGACATAGTATTGTTCGTTTCATCATTTCAAAAGGATCCTCTTCAAAAAGTCTCATGTTTGGATAAACAATGTTAATCAATGCTTCGATTGATTGCTCCAAGTTAGTGTATGGGATTATCATAGGTGCAGGGATCTCAATTTCACCTCTAGAATTAGTCGGCTCCTCTCCATTCCCTATTCTCATCAAGAAGTCTACAAATGCTGGATCTCTTCTAGCTCTCATATTATCTGTTAATTCAATCTTCATAAAATGTTTCCACAATGTAGAACTAACTATACTGGCCTGTACTGATTTCGCTACCGCCTCTCATACCGGTAATACTTGTCGAAAATCGCCCCCACAAACTACCAACTTACCGCCGAAAGGTTTAGTATTTTCACACAGGTCTTGAAGAAGTTTATCAAGTGCCAATATTAATGTTTTATCTGCCATTGGTGCCTCGTCCCATATTATTATTCTGGAAGATCTTATAAGGTCAGCTTCTCCACTTTGAAAAGAAATTTGACATTTAACTCCAAGTCCTCTATCTATCGGAATCTTGAATCTCGAATGAGCTGTCCTACCGCCTAGAAAACCAGAAGAATCAATTCCCGATGAAGCCACAATAAAGGCTATATAACCTTTCGACTGAATGTGAGCTAATAGAACTTTGTATAAGAAGCTTTTCCCTGTGCCTCCCGGTCCATCGACAAAAAATGCTCCACTAGTGTTCATCATTGCAACATTGAAAATGGTGTCAAACACATACCTTTGTTGAACATTTAGATAGTCGATAGCATGTAGATCTTTCTCCGGTATAGGAATACTTTTTCTGCCATAATTTCACTTGTATAACATTCAAAATCTAAGAATGTATAAGTGAATGATACAAGGTGGTACTCGTTGATATCCCGACCCAAAGATTCCAGGGTATCATTAACACCTTGAAGGACTTTGTATTGAATATCAAATCGGATAAACTGAGTTGTTACCTGTAATCGTTTGAAATCTTCAGCCATATTTTCATAATACTCTTCGAATAATTTTCTTGCATCCGAGTGTTTGCAATAATGTAACAATGTAGCAAACAACCTCCTTAACTCAACTGGCATCCTATATGTTGATGATTCTTCCATGGTTTTACTTATATCATCATCACTATGTAATAATCCTCTTTTGTAAGCTGCCTCTTGAAAAGTTTTGCACATAATTCCATTGACCATCAGTAAATCATTGTAAGATAGCGGACAACGAACATTACTCAAGAGGACTCTGAGATAATAACGCTCGTTTTCAACTGGATTTACTACACACAATCTGCCGATAACAACTCCTCTTTTTCTACGTGTCCATGTCCTAAGTTGAGAATCCCATACATAATGCTTTGGAAACTCCTTATACAATAGGTTCAGACGCCTTGCTTCACCGTCAATCTGGTTGATCCTGAAAAACTCGGTAAGCATAGTACGCTTCTGCCTTTCATCTAGTAGTAACTCTTCCAGGTCTGCATCATCATCAAAATGAACAGTTTGAAATTTGGGCATATGCACTTGCAATTGCAATACTGCTGGAAACATTCCATGTAATGGAAAACCAAATATTCTCCAAGCTGCTTCAACCGGAGATACCCATCTTGCATCCTGAAAGCTAGCAATCTCATCAATATCCGTACCAGGAGTATCAGATGCTATACGGAACATAACTTTGTCGTGTCCCTTGTGCACATACTTGTACAGATATTTCACAGCTCTTATATCACAACAGATTTTGACGTTTATATGACAGTTGAAGAGTAATAACAATGTTGGATTATGTAATTTATAATAGCGATTATCAAAATTTTACCTCTCACTTTTGTAGTTCTCTTGTCATTCTTATGGTGATAGATGGGGTAGCTTCCTGTGCCGTGTGTTGTGTATTCTGAAAACTCTTTAGGATAGTGGTTCTTGCATCTTCCATCTTTCATACATACATTACTTTGATTCAGATTTCCACAGGGCCCATGCATCATATGTCTCACAACAAGGCTATAAAAGTATGGGTCAATAGTTTGGTCCAGCAACTCTGCACATACAACACGATCATATGCCTCTGGTGTTAATAACTTTGAGTGTGGTTTCAGAATAATGAGAAAGTGAGCATGCGGGAGGCCTCATTTCTGAAATTCAATTACGTGTATCATTGATGCTATCTCTCCAAATATCTCTCCACTTGTGAGCTTATCATGCATTATGCTCAGCTTAGCTTTGAAAACTCTAGCTAAAAGGTCTGGACGATTCTGTGCTTCTTCTCCAGGATGTAAAAGTTCCTTGATCTCAGGCCAATTGGGGTTGCATGTCATTGTCAAGAAGATGTCAAGGTTTTCCATATTCCTGAACAAGAGCCATTGAGTCTAGAGTATCGGTGTCTCATATCTCTGGGGCCACCTATAAAACTTGGTGGCAAATATACTCTTTTTCCGACTTTGCCTCCAACTGGAACTCCTGAAATGACGCTGTCAATTACTCCTTGGTAATACTCTATTCTTGTTTTCTTTTGGTTTCTCTTCACGAAAGGAAGCCGGATTGACTCAAGTTTAATATAATTATCTATCACATACTGCTGAAAAAGTCTTCGAATCTTAGAATGTAAGACCGATCATTTTCCCTCATTTGAAGTTTATATACGTAGTATTCCCTGCAACTGATAGTGGTGCGTTTGAGTCTCCGAGATTGATTAGATGTTCCAACTTCGATCAGGAAGTATATCACAGAATGTTGTTCAGAAAGCACTTGATAGTGAGTAAGTTTTATTAGTTTTTCAGTAGGATCTCATACATGTGTACTTTGTAATATATCTAAAATAAATAAATGATATGGTTTAGGTACACCTAGCTCTTCATGTTCCAAAAGCTCTTCAAATGTGTTGTAGTTTGCAATTCTAATATCTGAATTTCTTTTTTTCCCTCGCACAGAGCATCCAACTCTTGGTATGTTACTATGCCATCCAGGTTCTCCACTCGGAAACATTAATACGTATTGTAGAGGATCATAGCACCCGTAATAGTATTTGACCTTGTAGTGTGGCCTGACTTAGTGTAGACTCCTAATATCTTGGTTCAGTTCATTTTGTTCATCGCTTTCATCTTGATCATATTCCGACCACTTGAAGAGGTAGGTTTGTTATATCTTCTTCGATCTAGACCTGGCTTTGATCTTATTACTATGTGATATTGATCAAGATTCTGCAACTCCGAGGCTTGTTTCAAAAACTCTCTATATGGGTTGGGGTTCATTACTTAAAACTAATTTTACCACTATAGATGGATCAACCTAGAGCTTAAAGGCGGTTGGATACTTCGATGTTCGGATGTAAAAAGCTAGCGTATTCTTGTAGGTTTTATGAATTATCTTGGGGAAGCAGATCATTGAGGTAGTGATGTATTTGGCCATAGACTCTTACAGTGTAGATACCATGATCTCTATGTTCATAATTCTCATCACATGATATTTCGATAGAAGTAAAAGCGAAATGGTTATTGTATGTCCGAATCATGTTCTGAAAATGCTTCGCTTGTGTATCTGTGCTAGTGATGAGCCAAACTATATAATCCGGTAGTACAGATTCAGCCAAAGTTCTCTCTCCTTTTGAGCAACAGAAAAACTCGAATTCTTTATAAAATTTATAAGCTCCACAGTGTCGGAAAGGAGGAACTTTAGGTAGGACCAAAGTTCTTTCATCTGTAGATCTAGCATTAATGGAAGAAACACTTGATCCTGCGATTGATTAATTAAAACAGTTGTTAAAGTTGAAGAATGTACAAGTAAGAATTGATACATTTATGAATTAGCAAAAATCTGCAACAACCACCAATATTTTTTAGTTTATAGTATTACATCATAAAATTAAGTGGTTAGAAAATAATAGTAGCAGAATACAAAGAAATAGCTCCCTTAACTTGGAAAGAAAGTTTTACCTGTGTTGTTGCGTTTCATAAGTGCTAGGTTCATGTAACGTAATTTGATGCTTGCAGTAGTACTTCCTCATTTGCGACGACAGTGTTCACCCGTGGTTCAATTATAGTACTCAAGCAACATTGAGAATGGTTTACATGTGAGGCATTAGCTTGAGGAACACTGTCTTGGCCTAATTGGTTCTCCATCTAGAGAAGTCAAAAGGATTAAGAAATAAGAACAAAGCTAAAGTCATTTGACTTACAGGTTAATATGTTCACAACATTGAAATACAAGAAACTAAGAACAAAAACATAAAAAGTAGTCTCTGTCATTGATTTCTAAGTAAATGTAAATCACATTAGAATTTTAAGATGAGCAAACTACATGATCCGTCTAATTACGTTTCCTACCCCAGTATGCATGAATCCTTACTTCCATCAGCCATATGTAATAATCTTTTCTTCTCTGTTCAGTATTTGAGTATACAAACACAAATATAGTTGAATTTTTGATATATTATGATATAATTGTACATATTTAATTGAGTAATGAATATGTAATGTTCAATTACCTGCATATAATTCTCTACGCCTTTACTTGTACGATCTTTATTAGTTGTGAACACAATCATTATATCTTTTAATTAATACAAGTAATTTAATACAATGGAACAATTAAAATATAAGATTTAAATATATGAATAAATCGATATTACCTGCATATAATTCTCTTCGTCGTTTGTTTGTTTCATCTCTGCCTACTTCTTTAGCCATCAAATATGTACTTGAATCAACAGGGAAATCTATATATGTGAATGAAAATTTATTTAGAGTTAATCATTAATATAAACAATTATTATCTGTTCAATCATCATAATATGTATTTGTAATATCCGACCGCAAAAATATTATTATTGTGTGATATGTTTGATATGATTTGATTGGTCTTACTCATCTGTCAAAGATCGTATTCTTTTAAATTTCGTCACCATGGAAGCGTGATATTAAGCGTAATTTTGACACAGGGAGCCAATTCTAGGATGGAGTGACCCAGGGGATTTCTCAGTGAGCACGTGAGTGAGGATAAAAGCGTCTTTGGAAAAGGCCGTGTGGTGGTTTGTGGCGGAGTCCAAGCATCAAATCCTAATAACGCTTATCGACCCGGGGAGGCGTTACAATAATGAGCCATCGAGCCCGGAGCCGTCCGGAGCTGTGGGAACTAAGTGCTATGCGGCGCAAGTCTTGGGACACCTCTTGTGAGCCGTCAAGGCCACCTCTAGAATCTCACACAGATAGTGCAGTCTGGATGTGTTAATGGCTCAAGCGAGGACGTTGAGAATTTTAAGTGGGGGAGGTTGTAATGCCCAGGCCACTTAAAAATGTGTGTGTGTGTGTGTGTGATATGTTTGATATGATTTCGGTTAGTGCTTGCCATTACCCAAGTGAATCATCTTCTTTTCGGAGCTCATCTCACCGACTTCAATGTTAAGAGTGCTTACGACTGGGGTAATTCTAGGATAGGTGACCAGTGGGAAGTTTCTCGATGTGGCGATGAGTGAGAGATAGCTGTATCTTGGAAAGACTCATGGTGGTTTGTGAGGCAGGTCCATCAACTCTAATAACGCTACCCGACCGGTGCGGGCAGGATAAGTGAGTACAAATCATATCAAATATATCACACACACCACGCCTGTAGCACATACGCATTTTGCGGTCGAGATTACAGCCTCCCAATAAATTCTCAACGTCCTCGTTGATCACTGACAATCGAACCATTACCATCCGTGTGAGATTCTAGAGGTGGCTCCTCGGCCTCAAGTGTAGCACTTCTTAGCATGCTTAGTTCACCCAATTAGGACGGCTTTCCTCTAATACCATACATGCCTTGGCTCGGCGTACCGGTGGTGCGTTAATGGAATTTGATGAATTTGGCCTCACAAGCCACCGAGTCTTTCAACATGTTTGTCCTCACTCCGTGCTCATTGAGAAACTTCGATGGGTCACCCATCCTAAATTACCCGAATTGGCAGCAGCTTAACAATAGGGTTCTTATAAGATTTGATTGAGTGCTTCTTTAAATGCGAAATCGAATGCGTCTTAACTTTTCGGGCTTCGTCATAAAGAACTCCATTGTTAAGTGATAACGACTGAATAATCTGAGATGGAGTGGCCTGTGGTTGCAGCTGCGTGGTGAGGAGCAACGTGTTGGAAGACCCGTGTTGGTTTGAGCGATTAGTAGTCTAATGTAGCCGGCCGTGCTTGCCGAAATACCGTGTTGCTCGAGCAAAGCCATCGATGTAATGAAGCAAGACAACGTGCGGACACTGAACGTGAGAATCTCACGGATGTGCAGGAGCCAGTGTTGTTGTGGATCAACGAAGAACGTCAAGTGGGGGAGGTTGTAATACCCGACCCAAAAATGTGTGTGTGTGGGCTATGTTTGATATGATTTGATTAGTGCTTCTTTAAATGCGGCGAATCTCTTGTCTTGCTTCGGGCTTCGTCTCGTAGGCTCACGTGTTAGCGTCGCGACACGGGAGTAGTGCGAGATGGGTGACCCCGCTGGGAAGTTTACGGTGGCGTGGTGGGGACAAAGCGTCTTTGGAAAGGCCGTGATGATGGTTATGAGGCGGTCCATCAAATCTAATAACGCGCCCGACACGGTGTGTGTCGGGCCGAGCGTTATGGTATTCTTTATATAACTTCTAGTAATACAATATTAAAGATAAAATAGATTTGAACATCATTATTTGTATAATAAAGAACTCTGAAAATTGATATTAATAAATGCAACCAAATTAGAAAATCATACAATCATAATCAACTGTGAACATCAAAACCTAGCTAACATGATATTTGAGTTATATCAAATTGATTCGAAATACACCAGACACTAATTTTCAAAATTAGAATTTAGCCTGAATTAGCTACAAATTAAAGAGTAACATCAGAGTTGCACAAGGAACTTCATACATACAACATTAATTGATTGGAGGTTTAAAGATAAAAAAATCGAGAGAAAGTTAATGAGTGATATGCTTAATGGGCGAATAGGCAATCACCTATGTTTGCCCAAATGTTTAGTCAATTCACGTGTTTCAAAATGTTCCAGTCAATTACCCGAACTGTTAGGTTGCCGTTAATTATGGCACATGACAATCATTAAGGGTATTTTGGTCATTTCACTACCTATATTTCCAGGAAAAAAAACAAAAATAATTTTGAAAATAGCCACCCCCAAATTCGAATATAAACCCTAGGGTTTTAATTGAAGCTTCAAATTAACAATTGAAACTTCTTGTTGATTAATTAAGGCCGACGAGTTGGTGAAACAATGGGAGAGAAGCATCTATTGCAAGTATTGTGGTCAATTATGCGTGAAAAGAACATCCAGGTCCAAGGATAATTCGGGTCGGATCTTTTGGGCATGTCCAATGGAATGGGTATGGGTATTTTTTTGTTTAATTTCAATTATGAATGACTATGGTATACTAATTTCTTAATTTGGATTGAGTAGGGAGGGCATGGATGGATGGAATGGGTTGATTATTCTCCATCTCCTCAAGGAAAACGTGTTGCACAATTGGAGAAGATAATTGCATTGGAGAGAATGTTGGATGAGGCTGAGAATAGAAATTTAAAGTGGATGAAGACTACAAGAAGTGAAGAGAGAGTTGAAGAATACAATTATACTTACAAGGTATTTGAAGAAATTCCTCAAATGCACATGTTTTGCATTATGTTTAGCTATAGTGGTTATTCTCCTTAGTGTGTCAAATGGTGAGTTGAACAATGTAGCTTTAGGTCCTTGAAGTTACAACTCTTGAACAATGTAGTTTTAGTTGTTAGTTCATGTTCAATCTTGTGAAATGAATTGAAGAAGTTGTTATGAATGGTGAGTTGCTTTAGTTGCTTTAGGTGCTTTAATTCATTGAAGAAGTTGTTAGTTCATGTTCAATTATGCTTTACTTATTATGAAGAAGTTGTTAGCTGCTTTATGAAATGAAGAAGTTGTTAGCCTTGCACCTGTTATGAAATGAATTGAGTAGTCATTGTCCTAAAAGATATGTTTCCATTCATCTGTCAAAAGTGTTGATACTGTCAACATTTACAAAAAGTTGCAGGCATTGTCAATGCCATACATGTTCACTGTCAATGCACAAAAAGTTGCAGGCATTGTCAATAAGTTCTTCATGCTGTCAATGCACAAAATTTCCATAAGTGACAGCATGAACCAAAAAAACGAAGTAGTAATGTGTTTAACAATTTTTAGTAGCCAAAGCACACTATTACAATTTCAGTAGCCAAAAACTTAAGTAATAATGTGTTCAACTTTTGCGCCTTTTCTTCTTAGCTTGTTCAGCCTTGTGCTTCACCATTGCACGCTTGGCCCTCCTAGTCTCCTTTGAGATACACTTGGATCAATAGTAGTGTCTTGAACCACCTTGATATCACCGACATCAATAGCGTCATTTGGGGGCGCTGCGGGTGGCTCGGTAATAATATCATCGACTTCATTGTGAATTACGCCCGTACTATTGGAAGTGGTCTTGGGAGAACTCTAAAACACGTAGCAAATCCTCTTCATCTCCTTGTAGCCGCTTTCTCTTTCTTCTTTTAACAAATGGATCTTGATTTCTTCATTTGCGGCAACATTAAGTCTGGCTGTTGAAGCTGGATCAATGACCCCTTGAACTCTTCTGGCCTTAACTTTATACCGCTTTGCCTTGGAAGCGGTTCTTATTTTGGATTGCTTGTGGGGTTTTTATCCTTTCCTTTTTCTTGCTTAGTAGGTTGTAAAACAAACATATAAATTGCATACATAGTTAGTTTAGGAGTACAAAAATTGAAAAAGTAACATGCAACATATTAGCGTACCTTTTCAACTTCTTTGTCTAGATTATTTCTTTGACTTCTTATGTTATGTCCTATTTTTTACACCATTCACAATGGGAAATCACCCATTTCCTTAACTCTTAGTCTTCCCCTTCTTTAAACTTTCTTTTTGTCCATTTTCCTTAGTTTCTTTGGCCTGCCAACCAACTTAATATGTGGAGGGGTTGGAGAGGCATCAACAGTTGTGTCCCAAAGGTGTGTACCACTCATAGGATTTAGAACATGAGAGTATGTTGATAAAAAATGACTTCTTATAACAGTCATTGACATAATCGAGGCGGGCTTTTTCTTATAGCATGTGAACAAAGGGATAAAACAGCGCCATGATTACAACTACGTGTCATCCTACCCGATATCAATTGTAAACTATTCATCATCGTTCCATTTTATAGTGTAGCCAACACAGTCCTTGACATTGTCATCTAAAATCCTCTTTATTTTGACACATAATGGACCTGATTTCTTAGACATGGCAGCTGACCTATCCTTAATCCTTTCCATGACTTTAGACCTTATTAGCTCTAACATAGTTGCCAACTTGACCCGCCCAGTCGGCCGTCTGAGTGAGAATCATTATAATTCCGGAACTTACAGTCACGAACCGATGGGCGACTCGGTTTAAACGACTTCGTTTCATCCAAAAATTTTGATTTCCATAAGATTCTCAATAAAACGAGTTTAAAATTTACAATCCATGGGTGATATCCCTAACCAACCAACTCCATATATATATATCTGACTGTATCCCAAAGCGGCAATGCGGCAAGGAAGGCTGGCGAGTAAGTATTGTATCACGAATAAAGCGATTGCCGGCCAAAGGCTAAAGTTTGAAAATAAAGTACAACAATCAAAAGCGGTTGACAACACATCAAAATGAGACCGTGAGGATCCTCGGCCACCGTCTTCGCTTTAGCCACTCGGGATCAGGCTCTCCAGCCCGGCCTCACGGCTCAAGCCTTGATACCCATCATTTGGCATAAATGAAATGCCGCTGGCGAAAAAGGGTGTAAGCCGCGAAGCTTAGTGAAAAACTTAACACGGTGGGTGAACTTACCATGCGGAGCAGGACACCTGAAATATTATAATAGTCGATATGAATAAATACGTATATATCGGGACTACCTAATCGAGTCATACAATAAGATTCCAAAGAGGTCCTCGAGGCGTAACATGTTAGATATAATAGAAGGTCTGATAAAGCACCACGATCACCCATCATGAAATCAGAGACTCAACAACGACTATAACTTTCTAGTCATCACTAGCCATCTCTGCATATCTCCCTGATATGCCACCCTCTAATCGCATAAGTAACCGATCCGTCTACTGCGGGAATGGATCAATCATTTAATAAATACTTCTGCAGTAGTATAAGGCCAGCATGACTTGATGCACATAGCGAAGTGATAATAGATCTGCTAGCGACATACCCAGAAGGTATAAGGCCCGACACCAGAAAACACGTAGCAAAGTGATAAGAGATCCTGAGCTTCACTTATGCAGTATAAGACCAATAGCGTCACATATCACTGCAGGAAGGAGGTCACGCACCTAATCATCCAAACATAAGGGTCCAATCACGATACTCAAGTCACCTCAAAGTCATACATAACTCCAACTTGACACCTCTCGATAATCAACTACTACACTCCCGAGCAATATCAAAGCACACGGCTAAAACATCTCACAATCATAATCGATCACTACCACCAGCAAGTACGCGTCATAAATCAATCGCTCTTGCCAGGCAAGGCCACATAAATACTTAAGTGCCGACAAGGTACCCAATACTTGATGCCGACAAGGCCACAATCGAGAAACATAAGTTGGGAGTTCAAGCTATTACTTACATCTCGAGCAAATCTTCAACGCCACGGAAATATAATCGCATAATCGTAACATAGCTCACACAAAATGAATCACACTTATTCATACCACAATGACATGTATATCGATCTCAATATAATCGTACAACGATGACATGTATATCATTCTCACATAATGTACATGATGACATGTTCCATGATTAAAGTAAGTAAGTAAAAGTAGCACCGAGTGAATAAGTCTTACTTTCTTGCTTCTACAAAAACAACCATGACACGCAATCACGGTAAGCGCCCGCTTTCCATGATCAACGCCTAACAAAATACCCGGAATGTATAAATTAAAATCTACTACTATACTTGCGTTCTAGAAGATACACAACCAACTCTTCTTGGAACAATTTCCTAAGCGATCTAGAATAGCCCGAATAAAACAAACGAAATAACCCGTCGGACGCCTTGATCGGTTTCCCGCTAGAATTCCACCTTATGACTTTAACATTTCATATCAACATAAGTCATTAGTCGACATGAGTCCATAATTAACTTGACTATCTTTAAAATATCAATTATAACTCAACTTACAATCGCTTTTCCTTTAACCCCTTTAATCAATTTCAAATCACCATTTTAACCTCACAATAACTTCTGATAGGTCCCAATTAAACTCCCTACACATTTAAAGTCTTATAAAAATATCAACCAAAAAGTCAACTAAAACCTAGAAAAGTCAACCCAACTATAACATCCTCAAACAACCTCTAAACCATGAATTACTCACTTATATACATCATAGAACCCATAACAGATCATAATAAAAGTTGAGTTATGCCAAAAGTCAACCAAAATTGAACATTAAGAAATCGGCTTTAAACTCTAACTTTCTTACCTCAAATTGTAGGAAAAGATGATGGAAAGCCTTAGTAATCAACTTGAGGATCTTTACAATCAATAAAGTGAAGAAATGGAAGAAAATTTTTGTGTTTGTTTGAGGGGACTCTCCCGGCAAACTCTTCAAAGATGGAGGGAGATTTTTTTTTAATTGTGTGAATAGTGGATGAGGATGGATGAATTAACACTTAAGTCTTAGGAAGTTACCTGAGAGTTTGTGCGAATCAAAAGCGAATCGAGTTGTCGAATGACTAATGATCTAACTTAACTTCGAATTATCCCCGACTCTTACTACTAAATTATAAATGTAATTAGACTCAAGTAAATTTTGCGAATTAATATTATTATAAAATTAACCATAGCGGATTATTACAATAGTGATCAAAAGGCTTATCCACAGCTTCTAAAATAAAAGGAATTGAATTACTTTATTCACAGTAGTGATCAAGGCTTATCCACAGCTAAAATAAAAAGGTGGAATTACTGCAAAAGCTCCCGTTATTGCATAATGTGTCTCACGAAGACATTTAAGGAAAAAAATGCTCTACACCGTGAGAAGGGTTACTGCGTGATCTATCGTCCAACTATAAGCATTTTTCATTGAAATCCTTAGAACTGGCACCATTGCCCTCTTGAAATGCCTTGTTTGTGGATTTGGGGAATGCTCCCGTAGTGCGTCTCTCAAATAGTCCCCCCTCGAAATTGTGTGTCTTCTTGAGGTTCATGTAAATGCCCAGATGGTGTTACTAGTTAAAGTAGCCTATACCAATAAGGTATGTAAAAAGAATTTGTGTTAAATACCTTTTGCTTGTCAAAAATGATTAGACACTTCTCCTGATTCCTAATTTTCAAATCACCAATCAAACCTTCAATGAACCATCTCCATGTCTCATAATTTTCCTTCTCGACAATTTGCACATGTCAATGGATATAAGCCATTATTGTTATCGATCAAGCGCGTAGTTAAAATATCTTTAACGTGAAGCCGCCAGTATGGCGTCCATCGAAACTGTCGCCATCTAAAATCCATCGCAAATCCACTCCACTAAAGGCTTTGGAGCAAACCGATAGCCTCCTAAAATACTCACGGATCCTCACGGAACCTCGGGTTACGTGAAGTCCACGTAAGCGTGAACTTCGTGTTGTGCTTTAGAGCTAACTTCTGTGATAGGTGGCGGCGAGTTGAAGCTGTTTAGGTGGTCTCCATTTATCTTTTTCAGTGCCTTCTCTTTGGTTCTCCTGGTCCAATTAGGACTGATCTTGATGTGGAATATCTCATCAACAAAAACCTGCAACAATCAAGATCAATTAGTTGTTATAAAGATAGGAAAAAAACCAAAATCACATTCAGATAATATGCAGATAGGCGCAAGTGTTATCTCAAGAAGCACTATAAATTTGCCTTCCATTGGAGAGGCCAAAAAAGTGTTGTTGAAAAGGTGAAGCCTCACATCCCGGACAACCCGAGTATGTTCCTTAGACACGCTCTCACTTGACGATCCTCTTACCCAACATTTTGTCTCTACCAAACCATATTGAAAAGTTGCAGGAAAATTCACATAGCGAGATATAGGCTTATGATACGTCTGAATACCAAGTGAATGCATCCATTACTTATTTCTTACTTGAAAAAACTAACCCAGGAAAGAACTTAGGATCTCTCATATGTGCATCTTTGAAGTGGACATACCTAAGTTTTTCGCTGTTGTCTACGACTTAACACCTCCGTATTACTTGAAGCAATACTTGCTATACCATCACTAACATCACTCTCACTTAACACATTATCAGTTGCATCATTACTACTACTCTTTCCATAACTTGTAGCCTTCCTAAATTTGAACTCAACTCCATGTCTTGCATAAGAGCCCTTCCTCCTTAGCTTTGAACATGTTTCATCATAGTCTTACAGCTGTCGGCTCATACAAGCTATAGCCGTTTCTCCAATTTCTTGGCTTCTTTTTTATTCTTGTTTATATATTTTACGCCATAATCTCCTATCTAAGTCATCATCAAACAAGTCAGATTCTCTAAAAAATGCAGCATCATTCTCATACTCAATATCTTGTGTAAGGTCACCTAAGAACTCCAAATCTGACTCATCATTGCTCTCCTTACTTGACTTCCCTTTTGTTTCATTGTATTCCCTACCATTTTCATTATAGTCAACATTAGCTAGTAATGGGACAATATAAGGTGTGCCTCTTCTCACATACAAGGTTTTCTTAACAGGTTCAGCAATCCAAAAGCTACAATATTCAAACCTAGGAACTACAGTTCTTAATCCACAACCACAACTATACAACTTTAGAAGTTCTGGATCAGGGTTACAATCTATATATACATCCATGAAGTTTTTTTTCATTGCTAATTTTAGAACTTCCATTCATATCGACCTCGCGAGTAATGACGACACTGAAACCGCATACCAGCGATTGTATGCGTATAATCGTTACATCAATTGGACATCCAGTGCGCATTGCATATTCATCTATATCCCTCATATCAAAATCATCGGCATCCGAAGTCAATCCAATTTGGCGGATCTACCGTCGGCGTAGTCTATCGCGGCACCCAAGCGAAAACTACCTCCCACATGAACTATGGTCGAGAAATATTCATCATACACATCTGCAAAAAACATAAAATAAAGACAACATTAATCGATGCAATTAAACCAAAAAATTAATAAATCACAAAGCCCCAATTTTCTAAGGACCTAAATCCCTAATTTTGAAAAACCCCAATCGTAAACCCTAATTTAAAACCCTTAACCAAAAAGCCCCAATTTTTAAATAATATGAAACCCTAATTTTGAAAACCCCAATCGCAAACCCTAATTTAAAACCCTAACCAAAAAGCCTCAATTTTTAAATGATGCAGAAACTCTATTAAGAACCACAACAAAAACCCCAATTTTTAAATAAGCTGAAATAATTTAAAACCCCAATAAAGTCATATTAAAAAACCAATTTTTTAAACCACCATAACTCAAAAGCCCCAATTTTTTAACAATCCCCATCAAATATTACAAAACGTCCCAATTTTTAAATTTGGGTTCGGAACCCTAAATCACGAAACCACAAAGTACTTCTAAATTAGAACAATAAATACATTATTCACTTTTCTAACACTCACCATAAACATCCAACAAGTTAATTCTGATTATGACAGTTGATTCTGAAGTCCCAATGCATACTTGTTTTTTAGTTATTGTTTGGCAATTTTTTGGAGTTTTTGAAGATTTTGGAATGGAGTTTGAGAGATTTTGGGTTTTGTAATAGATGCAATTAAGGTAATCTGGTATGAATGAGATGCGATGATGTGTTTAGGTCAACATAAGTCAAATTAATTAAGGTAATCTAACTAAAATGCCCTTACACAGTAGTCACATGAAAACACGTGACCAACTTAACAGTTTATTAACGGCAGGACCAATTAGGGAATATTTTGAAAGATGGGTGATTGATTGGAATATTTTGAAACATGGGTGATTGACTGGAAATATTTGGCAAACATAGGTGATTGCCCAGACCATTTGCCCTATCTTAATTGTTTAACACACAAATCAAAATACATTTAATAAATAATAATATCTTTTTGCCTACCAACCTTTTACAAATTTCTAATAACCTGTAATACAACTTTTTTAACACATCATAAATGCTTGATGATTGATAAACAATTAAGACTACAATTACCAAAAGTAGTTAAAAAAATGACAAGCAATTAGGACTACAATTAGTAAAAGTAGTTAAGAAAATGACAACCAATAACAATAATTAAACAAATATACTCAATCCAAAAAGCGATTAAACCCAGTAACAGTGTCTGTCAATTACATCGCCTTAATTACATAATAAAAAGCGATGTTAGGGAATAAAACAACTTTAAACAATACTTATAAATAAGCCCAAAACAACACTCTTATAATATAATAAAAAACCAAAATTTAAAGTACAACAAAAATCGAGAGGATTTTGTTTTGGATAGGGTTTTCTATTCAAGACTCACGTAAAATTTAACCAATCGCATGTGTAACTGAGGATGATTAGTGCGATGATGATGAAGATATTGATGGCAGCGGCGATGGAGATGAAGCGGTAAACGTGGAGATTTCTTAGCGGATTTAGGTGTAATGAAAAAAGCAGTGAATTTATTTTGGGGTGAGAATAATTTTTTTTTATTATTAAATGATCAAAATATTTTGGGCATTAGGTAGCGTCCACATGCGAACAATAGCGGCAAGCAGCGTCGAACCCGCGCAAACGCATTATATAATACATGTACTTTGATATCAATATTTGAATCATATATCCTTCTAGTTGACTAATAATCTAAAAAAATTTCTTGCAATGATTGCAAATTATGCTTCAACAAAGCTAATAATGAGCTAAAACATTCTTTAACTCTTAAAGCATCATGTATATATTAAATAACATACGATATGCGGAGTATATCACTTCTTAACTCTTAAAGCATCATGTATATATTAAATAACATAGGATATCACGAGGTATCACTTCCTCATATATAGTAATAATACATACAAGCGATGGGAGTATTCCTTTATCCCTATAAAATTTTTTATGAATAATACATACAAGCAGCGGGGTTGCACCCTATCTCCTATAAAAATATTATGAGCACACGTACCCCTGTGAAACTTAAAAGGGTATTAATACCATTTATAAAATTATAAATCAATCACGTACCCCCCACTTTGCCCAGTTAACTAGCAGATTAAATCTAACGGAATGAGAAAATTCTTAATTGTCTATAGTCTTAATTTTTGGATAAATCTATTGGGTAGGTATGTATAATCGACTCCATTCCGCTGTAACAAATATATTGACATGTCTATATATTTTTTCATATAATTTTGTTGATTAGTAATCCATAGTAATATGTAGATTATTACACCTAAATACTCAATTCATTCTCTTGAAGAAGATTGTTTTATTTTAAACATGTGACCATGGTCGGCCACCACGAGGTGAAGTTATTAAAATCCGAGAACACCGGTCACCAAACCGATGGGCGACTCGGTTTAAAAAACCACCAGTCGTTTCATCCAAAAATGTGATCACCGATTAGTTTCCCCGAATCAAAAGCGAGTTTTTAAAATTTATAATCCATCGGTGATGTCGAAGCGACCAACCCATAAATATACACAACATATCCCAAAATAAAGTAATGCCGGCAAGGCTACAAAAAAGAGAGTAGGAAATACGTACTCGAGAATACAAAATGACAGCTAGCAGACAAGGCTAAAGTTTCAAAAAGGAAACTACAACAATCAAAACAGTTGACAACACATCAAATCGGTGCATTGAGGATCCTACGCCACCCCGTCTTTCCTTTAATACTCGAACAAAACTCTCAAGCGACCTCTTGGCTCAGCTGCCCGCTGTCAATGCGGCACGATGAAATGCCGCCCAATGCGAAAAGGGTGTAGCCCGCGAAGCTTAGTGAAACTTAACACGTGGGTGAACTTGCAATACGGAATGAGTCGATAAATAATATAATAGTCAACTATGAATAAAATACATATCTAGGACTACCTAAAAAGGTCATACAACATGATTCCACAGGGAAGTCTCGGACATAATACATGAAGATATAATAGAAGGTTTCGACAAGCACATAATTCGAGAAAAGAAATCAATAGACTGTGCAACTGACTAAGCTGGTCATCCAATATACTTATCTCTCCTTATCCCCACCGGTATACCATCCTCTAATGCGCATATGCCAATCCGTCTACTACTTGAGGAATGGACTAATCAATAATCACCCCGCACTTATACATGATATAAGGCAAAGCTTAACGCTTATACACAAAGTATAAAGCGCGCACTATACACAAAGTATAAGGCCTGTGCACTCATACACTAAGTACAAGGCACATCGCTCTTATACACTAAGTATAAGGCACAGCGACTCTTATACACTTAAGTATAGACACGCCGCCTTGATACACTAAGTATAAGGCCTTATACGCTAAGTATAAGGCACGTATCGTCGCGTATCACAACGAGGAAGGAGAGTCACCTAACCCCACAATCATCCCAACATAAGATCAAATCACGATGCTCAAGTCACACTCAAATCATAGATAACACAACCATCACCTCTCAGTAACCCCGGCTACTCTACTCCCCAGGCAATATCAGTAGCGGCTAAAACGTCTCTGTCGTAGAGTCAAGCACAATCGCCGACAAGGCCCACAAAATCTTAAGTGCCCGACAAACTCTGAGAGAAATCGAGAAATATAAGTTGGGAGTTCAAGCTATTACTTACCTCAAGCAATCTTCAAGGCCCTGAGAATATAATCACATAATCATATCATGGCTCCTTGCCAAATGAATCACGCATCATACAACAATTTCATGTATATCATTCTCGTAGTCATAACCTGATAACATGTTCACACAATTTAAAATGAATCATTAGTAACATAGTGAGATAGGTACTCACCTCTGCTAGGCTACCCATGGGCAACCCAGCGAAAGACGATCAAGGTAGCGCCGCTTTCCACGATCAACGCCTAAACAACACCAGTATAATCCAAGACCTACTCTTATGCCGGCGTTCTAGAAGATACATAACCAACTCTTGGGGGAACTATCTCTAAGCAGGTCTAACATGACGGATAAACTATCCAATTATAATCCCATCAGACACAATCAATCGATCCCCGTATAACTCCATCGATTGCTTGAAATCATTGCAAATCAACTTATAAATCATTTTAGTTAATCAGCGGAGTCCACTCAATTAACAATACATGCTCCGAAATATCAATTATAACAACTCAACTTGGAATTAACACTTTTTGACCTAAGCGCCTTTAATCAATTTTAAAATCACCAATTTAATATCACAATAACTATAATAAAGGTCTGACATAACCTCCTACACCTTTAAAGTCTTAGAAAATATCAACCCAAAAAGTCAATCGAAAACCTAAAAAGTCAACTTGACCATAACATCTCAAACGACCTACAAATCACAGTGTCGCCCCCATATGTATCACGGAACCCGCCTTCAACTATGATTCATCATAAAATTGAATTATGGAAAAGTCAACCATGTCAAAACCCAGAAATATCTCAAAAGACTTGAACTTTACATACCTTAACTTCGAAGAGAATGATAGGGAGAAACGATATTCTACAAACGATCTCTTGAGTTTGAGCGGCAATCGAGAAATGGAAAAAAAAATTTAAGGAGGGTGAGAATATCTCGGCCCTAGGAGAGAAGAAGAAGATGATCTCAAATGATGATGTGGAAGATAAGTGTTGATAGATATTTAAAAAACTTCGAGGTCAGATTCGGTTTCGGTTAATTCTCTCTTATCGTATAAATCTCCTGAACCCGATTCAAAAAGATAAAAATATTCCCATGGCAAAAACTACTAAAATTATAAATGTAATTACGCTAAAAATTTACGAAATAATATTATCGCCGAAACATTATATTATCCCGGGTCGCCAGGCCGAAAATTAATTTTTTTTAGTAGCAGTTATTACATAAACAACGATCAAAAATATTAATTTTTACAAATTTCATTGACACTAATAATTTTAATTAAATTTATTGTTAGTAGCAAAATGCACTAAAATTGTAATAACCCGTTATAAAATAAATAAAAATTTTAATTTTTCATTCGGTGGGTTAGGTGATAGTATAAATAATTTCGATAACAATATTATTTTAAGTAAATTTTTAGGCAGAATTGCATTTATAAATTAGTAGTAATAATTAGGGGACAATTCGAGTTAAGTTAGATGGGTTAAATTCGTTCGGTAGCTTCGATTCAGTGATTAGAGACGCGAACTCTGTGCTCGAGGAACAGTTAAGTCTTCCATTCTCATCCTTATCATTCACTATTCACCCAAAAATCAAAATCACATCTCCTCCATTCTTGATTTGTTGAGACCCCTAAAGACCAAACATCAAAAATTTTCTTTCGATTCTTCCAACTTGCGGCTTATAAACATCCTCAGAGTTGTTCGTAAGATTTCCCAACATCTTTTCCTACTGATTCGAGGGTAAGAAAGTTTAGAGTTTTGGTTGGTTTTTTGAGGTGGCTTTTCCATAATTCAATTTTATGATGTTTTATTAGTTGGTTATTGGTTACATGATGTATATAAGTGATGAATTATTGATTTAAGTGGATTTGAGGATGTTATGGCCGAGTTGACTTTTAGATTTTAGTTGACTTTTACGGAGTGATGTTATTTTCTAAGACTTTAAATGTGAGGAGTTTTAATTGGGACCTTGTAGCTGTGTGATGTTAAATTGGTGATTTAAAATTGATTAAAGGGAGTTAGGTTGAAAAAGTGCGAATTATAAGTTGAGTTATAATTGATATTTTGGAGTATAGGTTGTTAATTATGGACCTGCTAATTAACTAGAATGACTTATAAGTTGATTTGTAATGATAAAGTAATAAGATGGAATTTTAGCGGGGGATCGATTTGGTTGTGTTCAATGGGATGATAATTCGATAGTTGATCGAGTAAATGTTAGACCGTTTGGAAGTAGTTCCACTAAGAATTGGTAGTCTTGAAAATATTTAGGTGTTTGATAACGGTTAGAAAAACATAAATTGAGTTGTTTTGACAACTTTGCCCCTTGGATTAGATTTACTTATATATGAATCATATATTAAATAAATAATACTATAATAGATAATTAAATAATAAATCTTGTTAATTAGATTATAAATAGTAGTATAAATATAATAATTTGATTAAATAAATATTAAAATACAAATAAATTCTAAATATCATTAAATAAATATTTAAAAATTATAAAAAAATATATAAAATTCAATAAATTGATCAAGCATATGTACTGAAAAATTGGATAATAGCCACAAATTCTAGAGACATCCTGCTTGTTAAAAAAACGAACATGATTCTTAGCTCGCCATCTGTAATTAACTTCCAAGTACAAACTGGTTAGCGATTTGATCCCGTAGATTAATCATATATATTTGATCTGCACGTCTTGTATTAAACTGATGTTGATCGCTAGAAGAGTCTCCATTATTGCCTCGTGAATTCTCACATGTGCTATCATCATCAAACTGTTCAAAGAAATAATCTGCATTGTCCACTCTACGAATAAAATTATGCATAGCCACCTGAAGCTATTCTGATATTTTTTGTGTTGAAAATGGATGGAATGGCATCATTTGTGAGAATCGGGCTTCGATTTTTAAGAACTCCAATGCGTTTAATGACATTTCTCAACTTTGCATGTGCTACATTGAAAAGTTCTTCTTGTTGATGGGCGGATTTATTTTGAAAATGCGCCAACCCGATGCTGCAGCATTATTCGCGATATGGTACCCATAGAATCGGCCAGTATGTGAGTAAAATACAAAAGAATTAATAAAAGCAGCGATAAAATAATTTACTCTTCCATATTAAGCTTAAATACAACTTGTAGAATAAAATACAAAGAATTAAGTGAAAAATAACACACATAAGTATTATAAATTGAATAGAGAAAATAAAATTATTAACTGTGATAAATTGGAGAGAAGAAGAATGTGTAAGAGTGAAGAAATGAGAAGATGTTGTTTTCTTTTAGGGTTAGAATTGGGTAGAGGTAGTGTAAGAGATTATTTGATTAGAGATAAAAAAGTAAGCTAGGAATTTAACTTAATTTTTTGTTAAGAATTTTGATAAGTATTTAATTTAGTAAACACTTAAAATAATTTATTAACAAACAAACTTAATAAATTAAGTGTTGAATTAATTAAATTTAAGTGTTTAATGAATTTAAGAAAGACCTCCTAATAATTTACCTCTAATTTTTGAGTTAATTCAAATTTACCTTATTTTTTAAATTATCCTTATTATTGGCAATTTCCTCCTAGTCCATACATTATGAGTATGAGGTTCCCTAATAATGTTCCACCTACCCATTACCCTAGTTTCACTTACAATAATTCTTCGTGTCAATCAGCATCACAATTTAAAATTCCTGAATTTGCTAAATAGTGGGTTAAAAAATTCTGTATATGAAGTTCAAAGTAATTTGGCTAATGATTTAAGAGTTGATTTACACGATGATTTAAAGAAATTTGAACATGTTATTTGAACAATGATTTGGTACAATCATCGTGTAATTCTACCTTACCAGACCCATTATCCAAGTTTCTACACATGAAACTACATGATTGTTAACATGTCGGATTTGGGAGGCTATTGAATTACACGATGGAGTACATGCTTGGAAATGTTTATATTCTATTTCATTTTTCGTATTAAATACACTCAATTCACTTATTTATGTTTTGAATATGATTATCGATTCAAATATCCTCTCTATACTTTAGCGAAATGAAACTTTCATCTTAGAATTGACATAAAATCTAACTCACCAGCAGCCAAACTTATTTTCAAGATAAGTGTATTACTCTGGCTTTAATGCGCTTAGCCTGCTTTGTCTTTAACTGCGTCACCGCCAAAATATATATTTCGTATTAGCTTCTTATTACTTTTTGGGACAAAACGAAATGTAGGCTTTATCCAGATAATTACTTGATTGTTTCATAAGGTGTCGAATAATATTGTTTACTCCAATCCAATTATGTTATCAATGGGGCGGGTAAATTCATCAAATTTCCGAGTTTTGAGTAGTGTTGTGAATGGAACGACTAACCAAACTCTAAATGCCTTACCCGAAGACCCGTCAAAAGCTTAGCTAGTCAGACTCGAGTATCACTTTGTACTCGATAATTGGTCGAGTATACCTAAACCTGCTCGATTGAATACCATAAATCTTACCATAAAAAATTATAATGTATATTTTTAAAAGGCTAATACATTTATTTGGGTAATTTATCATAAATGTTGTAAAATCAACGAGTAACTCGATACCCACTCGACATTCGATCCAACATACTCGAACCCCGCCCGAAAGTTAATCGAGTCAATCTCGAGTATCATAACTTGCTCGATACACAGGGTAATTATTCGACTCAATAATGTATCTATCCGATCAGGTAACCCAGTATCCTCTCGAACTCGATTCACTAATGACCCTAGTTCCATTGACAATTAGACTTGGAAGTTGGAATCGCATTTGAGCTTTTGTGTTTCTCATGGGCCATGTCTAACATACAATAAGAGTCCACTATATTTCCCTCTCAAAATTATTATTCTCAATTTCTTACACATTCAAGCTCGAAGTGGTAGTGCATTATGATAAGATACTGCGCCATTCCGGCTTATCCTACGCGCACATTCAAGATTCCCAAGTGCATATGCTCAACTTCTCAGCTTTCAATTTCAAAATCAAGGATTAATAAAACCCCTTTTGTCCCTGAGGTACATCATATAAAATACTCGAATATTTTTTTATATGTTATTTAATATTCGGTAAAAATATATGGAAATATAATATTTTTAATATAATTTAGTACTTATCAACATATATCAATGTCATTGTTCCTTTAGTATGTAGACCCTGAGTTGTTATACACACACGAACAGTGTTTGTTTGTGGGGTAAAATGACTATTTTGCTCTCTATTTGTAAGTGTAAGTGTAGTAGTTACAAAAATTATATTTAGGGGCAAAATTATAATTTTGATTTAAATCTAAGTTATGTGCATCAATTATGGCTGCAAATTTTGTTCATGTTGACTAGACAATCTTGGTAGTTTTTGGCAGTTTAAGAGGTATATTATTTATCTGTAAGTTTCAAGAAGCTCATGTTTGTTATAATAGAAAACATATTTACTTGTAATAATGTGGAATGTGTAGGTTGAGAAAGCGGTGGATTCTTTATATGCAGAGTTCAGGGCTGTCGATAATCTGGTGGCGCGTAACACTGCACGTGTGCTCAAGGCTTTCCAAAATGCACGTCTTGGATACCATGTAAGACTATTCTTACATGTTTTTCGAGTTATTGCTTCTCAAGCTAAATGTCTTTCTGAGAGTACATATCACGTTCCAGGTAGTATATAAAGGTCGCTAGCGAATTGTTGAAAAGAATAGCTTATTGACCGAGAAGAAATGCAATGAAATGGCCAATATATTCTACTAAGTTGTTGTTGTTTGAATACCTTCAATTCCGATTACATCTTTATCTGATTTAGAGCAGATGTTCCCTTGTGGAAGGGACTACATCAAAATTTAAGAAATGTATTGGAGGTAGTAGTGTAATTTCCATGTTCAATAAAGTTAAAGATTTTATATTCTTTGGCTCTTGGATAGTGGAATATATATTAAAATGGATCATTGCATACCTACGCTTCTCATATATTATGCATTAGTAGATAGTGTTTGTACTTCACTCTTGGTTCAGTTTGGAAACAGCCTCCATGTTATCTCAGGGGTAAGGGTGCATACTATCCGACCCCCACTTACCATCCTAAGGCGGAAGTCTCTTCAAAGGCATTGAGACATTGGGACATGTTAATGTTAATGTATTGGAGGTAGTAGTCTAGTGACTGGTTTGAATAAGTCATGCTTTTGGGGTTTCTTAAAAGGAAAGTAGGACAATTAAAATGTGGAGGAAGGAGTGAATCAGTATAGGTGGTACAGCTATTAATCACAGATCAAGTCCCTTGATGGATTATGCCAATTCGTAATTTGGTAATGTAAAGGCTTCAATAATGGACTCTTTTAAGTTATATTATCTTTATTATAATTAGCTTATAGAACAATCACAGGAGAAGCAATGGTCAATATAATATTTATATAAGAGCTCAGTGTTTGTATACCTTTAACTCTTTACTCTTAGAATGCAAATTGTCCAATTATCTAAATTTAGCAAGCTAACAAATTCCTTATGCTAAGGGAATGCATTTACCATTGGGAGTTGGGACATTATATTATAGTTATTATGTATCAGTGTTCTACTATGATCGAAACCTTGAAGTTTTTTTGCTCCTAAATCCAATGTTGTCTTATGTACTTCTCTTGTTGCTAAATGTACTTGATGTTGGTACAGCATTTTGGGGGTAGTACAGGCTATGGTCACGAAGAAGCTGGAGGCCGTGAAGCCCTTGATCAAGCTTTTGCTGAAATTTTTGGAGCTGAATCGGCAATTGTGAGAGCCCAGGTATTGTTGCAAATCCTGACGTATATAACTATTGCCAAAAAGTGGCTTTCTAATACGCTTCATCAAATTGTTATCAGTTCTTTTCAGGGACTCATGCCATAACTTGTGCATTATTTGCCTTTTTGAGGCCAGGGGATGAGGTGTGTTCCACTCTTTCCCCTTTATAGATGCATTGTATCTTTCGATGACCTTTTAGTCATCTATCATTAGACAATGTGTTAAATGTTATATGGACATAAGCTTTTAGCAGTTGCTGGTGCTCCTTATGATACATTGGAAGAAGTAATTGGAATCAGAGACTCTCATGGGATGGGTTCCTTAAAAGATTTCAAGATAGAATATCGAGAAGTGCCGGTATGTTTTTTATGCATCATAGTGCCTCTTTTATTACTGATCTTGGCTTTTTCACATGCTTGTTCTTTCCTACCCTGGGTTATTTTCAGCTAGGAGCCGATGGAGGTCTTGACTTTAATGCTCTCAAGACTGCTGTGAGACCCAATACAAAATGTGCACTAATTCAGAGGTCTTGTGGTTACACTTGGCGTCGCAGTTTGAGTTTAAGTGACATAGAGAAGGCAATAAAGATCATCAAGGTACACATTCTAGGCCTTTTTTCTGGATCAATTGACATATGGATTCTGATACCAGAAAAGAATATGTGAACATGTCATGCTACATGCAGTTATATTTTCATTCTTCGATACCTCGCCTCACCTGCAAAGGATGTCTACTTACTCTCCTTTTAGTTTCTTCTTTGACACAGATGCAAAATTCAGACTGTTTGGTCATGGTTGATAATTGCTATGGTGAATTTGTAGAAGACACAGAACCCCCCATGGTGGTGGGTGCCCAAGTTTTTTTATTATCATAATCTAATTTCTTTATTGGATATTACGGAATAACATCATGCTTGATTGATCTATAGGGTGCAGATTTAATTGCTGGAAGCTTAATAAAAAATCCTGGAGGTACCATTGCCCCGTGCGGTGGATATGTAGCAGGAAGAAAGAAATGGGTTGAAGCAGCAGCTGCCCGTCTTTCAGCACCAGGGCTTGGAATTGATTGTGGCTCAACCCCTGGTGATATAATGAGATCTTTCTTTCAGGGTTTATTCCTTTCACCACAAATGGTAGGAGAAGCAGTCAAGGTATCTCATATGCAGCACATGATATCTTTTTTTTTTCAATTTCCCCCAATTTTGAAAACTTATACCAAGCACTGATCTTCTATTTACAAGGGAAGCTATCTGATTGCTGAAGTCATGTCGAAGAAAGGATATATGGTACAACCATTGGCTGGGGCTCAACGTCATGATACTGTTCAGGTTTAGTTTTATACTCTTTGACATTATGTAAACCCTGTAATTATAGTCACTGTGGGCAGTTATGCTCTTTTCATTGCGTTCAAGACTTCAAGTTTCCTGAAATGTTTACTTTTGCTTGTACTTCCAGTATCTACACTGTCGATGTGCACATATTGTTTAAGACTATACTTCCTAGCATCTTGTTAGCTTCCATTTTCAATCCTGGTTTTTGTGTATAATTAGAATAAACATATCATGCTGAACCTTTTAAAGCTATCCAATTTGAGCTATTGATACATTAAAATCTACATATTTCATGGAACAAATGAATTAATGTGGAAGAGTGGAACCCACTTTTTATTCTATTGTTTAGGCAGTACAACTAGGAAGCCGTGAGCGACTTCTTGCCTTCTGTGAGGCTGTACAGAGAAGTTCTCCTGTAAGCTCTTTCACTAAGCCTATAGCTTTTGCAACTGCTGGCTATGCATCTGAGGTATGTATTTACAGGCATATGATTGTCTATTTATATTGTATTAACATAATTGCCAGGGACATCTCACTAGCTTCTCTAAAATGAGCATGGGTGAACATCTTCATGATTTTGAGCCCAAAAAAGATGTACTCTTTTATACTATATAATGAGACATGGAACTTATGATGGTAAGGTAATTTTTGCTGACGGGACCTTCATTGACGGGAGTACAAGTGAGCTTTCTTGCGATGGGCCATTGCGGGAGCCTTATGCTGTTTATTGCCAGGTTCATAACTTTATTTAACCTTTTATACTCTTTTGAAAAAGACCCCTAGATTCTTGTGAACGACTTAACATTTCATCTCCAATTAACATTAGGCTAGTCTCTTCGTGTTTCCTCAAGATCAAGAGATGTATAGTGATCTCTTTGTAAAACCATTATATGTATGAGTGCTACACATGCACTCTCGAGAATCTTGTCTAGGGTATATAACATTGTAATTTTTTATGCAGGGTGGCACACATTGGACCCAGTGGGCACTAGTTCTTGGAGAAGTTTTGAAATCTCTATGAATGCAGTGCTTACTAACTGATGATGTATGAATATGACTAACCATTGTTGTACATCAATGAGATTGCATCAATTCACAAGGGTAAGGTTACGTACTATCCAACCCCACTTAGGCGGAAGCTTCTTCATAAGCATTGGGGCTTACTAATGTCGATGTAGAGCTGTTGCCTGGGCTAAATGAAGTTCTTACATGGACAGCATAGCTCATCGGAACAAAGTTTCTATGATTCCCTGACAGGGGGCTAGTACCGAAAACTTCACAAACATTTACTATATTACTTCTCTTTATGTAGAAATTTATTGTCAGAATTTGTAGAACTGTTTTATGTAGAGCAAAGGTCATTCTTTATTTGGTCTTCTAAATTTTAAAGTTTGTGCAGCAAGGATACAAGCCAAACACACCTCCAATTCATAACGTGAGAGCTCAAATGGAATATTTTTTCCGGCAAAATAGTCAATCCACTTTTAAAGTTTCTACATCCTGGACGAATGAAGATCCTTCTCCTACCACTTTCTTCAGAAGATGAACTCTTGGCCTGCTCATCAAATAGCTCTCCTAGTGGGTCCTCCAGTCCCTTGCCGGACTGAGATGACGTCTTGTGGTGTTGCTTCACACCAATCAACCCGTCTTTTGTTTTCTCCATATTGGCGAGCATCTCCTCCATAGCTAACAACAGTCCTCGATCCGTGTTCCCATTGGAAGAGGAAGGCGATTTACGGTCGCCCGGCCCTTCTTTTCGTAGTTACCGTATGCCTTGCCCCACCTATCTTGTATTGAGTGCTTGACGGCGAGTAAGTTCTATGTTAAAAGTATCCATCCGGCTACTATCAAATCGAAGCTACAAAATAGAAGAAATGCTTGGGACATGCATTTCATCACAGTAAAGAGATTAGGTGCTAAGTACTGACACCATAGCCTATTCATGGAGGGGGTGTGGGTTTGAGTCCACCTTAGTGGCGAGGATTTAAATATTGAAGTGGTTTAAGGAAAGTTAGTCGCCAGCCAGAGTTGAGGCCACGTTCGCGATTTATCCTACGAAGTATCCCAGGCTTGGGGGGCTTCGGGGCCGCTACAATGATGGCTTTATCGTTTGAAATACAAAATGAAGAAACAAAAGAAGCAAAATGTAACAATATCTTAAAGAATTTGCTAGTTTACAAAGATCAAATCGCTTGAGTTTAGTTTGAAGCATGATTTCATATGAAAATGAGCAGCTAATGGAGACAAACAACTTTCTTGGAATAAAAGGATATAGGAGTACACTCTGATACATGCGAAAATGTACACTAGTATATAAGGCAAAAACTAAATCTGTCCTGGGTGGCCAATGCGAGTATTGCGTTGCGATTTTGTCCCCGCTTATATAAGGCAAAACCGGGACGTGTCATGTGTTTGAACACGGGACTATATTTCCCTGGCTTGTCTGGGTCACGACAACATGGTAATATTTAATTTTATTGTAGTGCCGACATCGAACAAGTACTATCGTGTGGAGGAAGTCTTGAACCGTCTTTGTCAATGCATTTCGTTACTTTCCAGATATGTCGTGTGGGTTGCCCATAAACAATGTCATTGTGAAGAAGTCAATCCGATTGTCGTTTGGGACCTCACGACATGGTTATATCCTGATTGATCAACTTGTTTGGAAGATGCTTGTTTCCTTGGTCTTGTAGTCAACCCGATAAAAGTTAATTCTTTTCGAGTTTACGATTTTTGGTGGGTTGATGATTCTCATTTGTAAAATTGATTCTTCCACGATATCTTCGTTCTTTGCTAAAACCGTGTCCCCGACTTCAAACAAGCTGTTGTTCGTCTACAAGTTTAGAGGCATTTTGTTTTTACTAAAACCTTGACCCGTTAGAAAATAGAGGGGCCTATTTTACCCCCATAGGCCGTAGTAATAATGTAGTATAACCAAAAAGATTTTGCCTATTTTAATTCAATTGTAATCAGTGTGCTCAAATGATTAGAGTAATTAATATGAATAGTAACACTCTTTGATGAACTTATTGGTGAAGATTCTTTAAGCATCTTGATCAAGAACATAATATATCCATTCAAAGTTCGAATACTCTGACTTTTGCTTATATCTTTCAGGATCCTTCACCACAATCAATTCAATTTCAATAATGTAGTTTGAATATTCTGACTTTTGGTTATATCTTAATCAAGAACATAATATATCCATTCAAAGTTCGAATACTCTGAGTTTTGTTTATATCTTTCAGGATCCTTCACCACAATCCCTTCAATTTCTTCAATTTCAATAATATAGTTTGAATACTTTGACTTTTGGTTATATCTTGATCAAGAACATAATATATCCATTCAAAGTTCGTGACTTTTGCTTATATCTACCAGAAAACATTAATATACTCATTCAAAGTTTGAATACTCTGACTTTTGCAAAACAAGATATAAAGTTTGTTCTTAGGGTTAATCATAAAGTCTCATTTTATTTTCTCCAAAATTATAGTGTAAGATAAAACTCATCATAGCTTCAAATGATATAATTTTTTACTACATTTAGTTCATGAAAACAAATCATTATTTTTTGTACAAAGAATATCTACGGTTTTGTTATGCGTGCATTAATACCTTAGCGAAAGTAGCTACCGATCCTGGAAACTTAAGGCATTACCAAGTTAGCTGCACTTGGATGATGTTTTGTAGGCCGATCTGATGATAGTGGTCTTTATGGAAAATTGTTACCCTCCGACATATGAAGTTGCACAATCAATAAAATGGATAAGAAGCATGATATTTAATTTGAATATGGAAAAATAATTAAGATTATCACATGATCATACCAATACGAAATGAGTTCCACCAACAATATTTCCTAATACAATCGTGCTTCAGGAGGTCCCCTCGGCAATTTTAACGCCGGAGACGGAGTGATACTACAAACCCATAAGAGAGACCCCGGCGCCACACTATACTTTGTAGAAACAAGGAATCCTACTTACAGCGAGCTAGATCGATGATGGCCGGTGCAAATCCATCTTCAAAGTAAGTGATTTGCTTTATAGACCTCGACATCGATCGAGGCATAAAATTGAGCATAAAATTCGCAGCGTGAGTCAAGTTGATACAACGATCCTTAAGCGCTCTGGCCCGTTTCTTTCGTTACCGTATATGTGGAGTCTTTCTTTACTCGGTAACCGTATTTACCATACCCTTTCATCCACAAATCCATCAACAAGCGAGACAATGTTTACGTATCAAATCGGCTTCTGTATGAAGTAGTTTATAAATCTACTATCACTTTGCCTGCGACCGCGACCACGTCGTCCATTGACCTCGACCAGCATAGCATACGCTGGAAACTGATTAGATGCTTAGGAGTTGAAGGGAAACCATAGCGGAGCACATTGAGCCCAGATGATTTTACGTAGTGGACTTGGTGTGGAGTTGCTGAGTGATCCTGTGACATCAAAGCTGGATTAGGTGGAGCAATAAATGCACATTTGTTGCCGCTTAATAGAAAGAAGGGGAAGTTGTCGAAACTCGAAATGTAGATGCTGATGTTCTCCCCGATCGGGGCCGGTATTCTTGAACTAGAGCTGCTACTCGGGCGATTTGCATTCGAAAGATGTTTTGGCTCGGAAACATCGCAAGACTCTGGATGAAATCCTTCTTTGATTCTCTTGAAAAGTTGTTTCCATATAGGAGATAGAGCGCCTGATTAAATCCCATTGTTGAATTCATTATTACGGATGCGAAGGATCCTTGGTATTATCGATTTCATTATTCACGGATGCAAGGATCCTTTGAGCAGGTTGAATCGTCCCCGGAGAAACTCTGTAAATGAGAGTTCATGACAACATGGAATTCCGTGTGTACGTCTATAGTAGCAACCACAGTTTGTTTCATCTACAATGACTTCATTCTTACCGCGAGATAGCTCTTTTACCTTCACTTTCAACCCTACAAATTAAGCAAAATAATATATTTAGTGACGGTTCAACGAATTTGTTACATCAGACCTATTGTAATGTTAGAAGTATATTTGCTCTGATAATTCATTTTAAAAGTAAATGACTCCAAATTTAATTGAGTACTATTTGTGGTGGGTTCAGTAGGATTTAGTCGGTGTATAGAAAGAATCCCTTAGGTGCATGATTAATCCATGTACTCTTTGTGTAGCTCAACAAAATTTGGAGTAACTTTGGTAATCTTGCTCCGTAGCCTACCCAGCCTTATTCAAAATAAAAAAGCTGCAGCCAGGGTAGGGATTGCTTAATTGAAACGTCTAAGTATAGCCCAGGAGAAAATATTTTATTATTCGGTTAAGCTCAAAGCTCTTTTCCTAACATTTACTTCAATATGCATCAGGCAAATGTGGTGAGCACTCTTCGGGAACATTATTTCAACAACTCTGGAAAAAGCCATATCCCGATCGGTATGCACGAAAATTTGAAGTTTGTCTACTTGAAAGAGAGCATGTAATTGTTGTAGTGCCCATGTATAATTATCTATTCTCTCATTCTGGAGGAATGCATAAGCGATCGTGAAGTTTTTTCCAGTAAAGGTAAACTGACACTTATGTGATGACAGACCATAGCGATTGATATTATGGAACCCCCTTGTAATACTTAAGGAAAGGAGTTTAGTATATTGTATGTAATTGGATCGAGAAAAAAGATATCCCCATTGACATGATCTACATGCTTTTCTCGTGGCAACATAATACCAGTCTCAGAAAAACTAAAAAAAAATATTGTAACGGAGACTTTTGTCTTACCAAGCTCTTCTTTTCTTTAAATTTGATGAGTGCATTTTGGATGTGCATTTGCGTACTTGCATTATTTGCATCCTCCCTTTTTAACAGTGTAAGTATGTCATTTGGCACAATGGTTATTGCCTTCACAGTACTCACGAGTATTGACTTTTGACTACTTTCCTAATGGATGACCCTCTTGATAAATCGAGAAGTCATGATTATGACAACCATTCCTCATAATAAAACTCCACGTACCATCCCCGAACTTTTTGCATTCAAGAAGAACGACTACACCAATTCTCTTAAATGCAACTCATCCTTTCATTTTTACTTTTGTTTGGCCTGTATTTTCCACCAAATTGACAACCAATGTTTGCATACCCAAGTTTATTCCCATTTCTATTTCTCGAGCATGCGATACTAAGTGTGTTGTTCCTCCGAGTTGCTATTTCACGTACATATTTAAAGAAGTTCCTCTAGTCCGAAAATACACGAAAAATGGTAGGAAATCTTACATCCAAATCTGGATCTTGAGCATCTACATATAATTTAAAAACTAAAATAGTTGACACAATAAACCATAGTGGAAAATCAACGCATTATGTGGTGTCGTTTGACATGCATCTGACGAGTAATAGTGTTACGATGCTGAAACACACACCGCGACACGGAGCATATGATCGACCTGCTGACATAATATCTTTGAACGAAATAAAGTTAAGCAATTTCGGCCTTGGCAGATTTGGTTGCCCGATGCTTGTATTTGGTTTGCCGTTGCTGGATATTGACCAACCTATATCACAAAAATAAAATAATAATGAACCAACAGACTAAAATTCCAAAAATTAATTAAGAATTTTACAATTTTTACAATAAAATCGGAGATAAAGTGAATTAATTAAAATTCTAATGAACCTCAGATTAAAACATAATCAACTTAATTAAGCAATTACACATTTCGTAAGTTGAATTCGGTTGACAAGTGCTTGCATCAGTTGATAGAAACTTGGATGTTGACAACTATATAATAAAATAAGATTAAATACTTTTTACAAGTTGATTTAAATAGTAAAATACGCTAACTAATGAATTCAACATTTAATTAAAAATGCTATTTTTTTATAATAAGGCGGGGAGATAGGCGGAAGTAATTAACATTATAATGAAAATATTTGGGAACATAATCAAGTTAAACGATTAACGGCTGCGTAGCTTAATTCGATTGACAATTGCTTGCATCCGGTTTATAGGCACTTGGATATTGACAAACTATATAATAATATAAAATTGAAATACTTTTGCAAGTTGATTTAAATAGTAAAATATACAGCTAAATGATCGATCCTTTTGTCCCCAGGGCCGCTACAAATAAGTGGTCAAACTAATACCTCTTAACCAAAGACATAAATTTTTTCATTTTAACTTTCATTTATCATAAAAAGTCTCTCTGATCGCTCTTCAAAGTGTGTCTAGTTATTTTTTATACCAAAGGATATATCTCTTTGAGAGAAACTTATTAAAGATGACTCCTTATTAATACTAAAAGGAAACTCATGACCTAAAACCGTATGAATGACTAGTTACAGCTTTAGCATGATTGTATTGCCACGTAGCCAAGTTAGGAGGCTGGGGCTTGCGTCACCAAGATTAAGCAGATTGTGAAGGAACTTTACTGCATGAACTAAGTTCAATTCCTCCTCACGCCAATTCTCTAAGTGTTTTTGCGTTGCAAGTGCTTTTGTATACCGTCAACCAGCAATACATAGTTCCGCACCATTTGCTTCCATTTTTCTTGTACCGTCTGGTAAGACTATAATCTCCATTTACGTATGGATAATAGATTTTGACGACCGCTTTACCGTAAGCTTGATTGGGCGATCGTGATTGACCAGAAACCTTTGTGCATTTATTTGATATCATTGGCGCTGACGCCTGATACAGTAGTGCCAGCGTCGCGTGGTCTCAGCATTAAATCATATTCGTCCATGGAGATGGTGAAGAATCTTGAAAAGACATATTAATTATCAACTTTATCGACTTATAAATCGATTACAAACTTATACAAATTACAATTCAACACATTATTAATTATATTTTATAAGTTTATTACTTTGAAGAAGTCGAACATGTTGAAAATATTATGAGACATTATCCAAATTAGTAAATTACAACATTATGAACAAAAATTAGTAAATGCAAAAGTATAATTGAAAATACAAACATATTTACATGAATTGAAAAAACTGAAAATAAAAACATATTTACATGAATTGAGAAAACTGAAAATACAAAAAAAAATGAAAATAAACTAATTAAAACATATTTAACAATTCGAAAATACAAAAAAATAATTAAACCTAATACAAAAAAATTCGAAAATACAAAAAAATAACAATTCGGAAATAATAAATTAATAACACAAAAATTAAATAACGATTTGTAGCACCAGCATAAAAATCAAACACGTTTTACATGAATTAAAGCCCAATAATTAAAAGCGAGAATCAAACATATTTTCAATTTTAAAATTAAAGGAAAACTAACTATTACTATTGAGAGAATGGGGACAATTGGATGAACGAAGGAGGAGGTCGGACCGTCGGAGGGGAAAGGCCGAAGTGAGGGAGAAACGGAGATGTGAAAGTGAAATGGTGGGGCCGTGGGGGTGCAGCACCAAATCCAGATGGTAATTTGACCTCCAAAGTTTGGAGTCCAAACTTGTAATCTCTTTGTTTGTTGTAGTGCAAAATTGGGAAAAGAAAGTTTGAGTCGAATACTGAATTGGGGAAAGAAAGTATAGTTTATGATTTTTTTTAATATTAAATTACGGATCGGTTCGGATGCGATGCGGATTGATTTTGAATACGGTTGAATGTTGGATCGGTCGGATCCGACATTCGAACATGTATTTGAAACCGAATCGATCCATTTTCGGATGGATTTTGGACTTCAGTCAATGAGCCCAGGTCATACTCTGACCCTAATTTAGTCACACTGAGAATTATTGCTTATGAACCGATCCTTGTTTTCTTCAAACTATATTTATTTTCACATCTAACATAATTCTTCTATCTTGTTCAATTTCACCAAGTGATTTTTAATGATGCATTCATAAATGTAATTATAGAATTATTTAATACTCCTTGAAAAACTTATGTAATTGGTCATTTTATAAGTGTATGTCAATTAACACAATTCATTTATAAACTTTATATTTTAATTATCATTACTTTTTTAATAGATTTTTAAGGCGTTAATAATGTTTGAGCTCAGTTGTAATTTGATCATCCTTGGAGTTAATTGTTAGCCCTCGTAATCTCATACAAGGAAATTATTGGAATTTGATGCATAATTCGGGCCGAGGAGTCGAAATCTGGTGGTGCAAATTAAATTTTTTTTAGCAAAAACATAACGTAAAAGCAGTTTAACAAAAGATTACATTAATGAGGAAGTACTCATTATTTTACATATAAAATCTTTTATCAAATTACGGAAATGTGCTAAAAATTACGGCATCGTTACTAATAGTATTGAACACGTCAGTTCGAATAAGTTACTAGGCAGTCATTTAGTCATTGATAAAGCGTTGCGTTGTCACTTTTCACATGATTACCGTAGCAAAAGACACGTTCAACACTTGCGATTGCCTACCGGTAAAAGCAAAGCTAACTTCCGCAACATACACCCGCAGCTGAAAGTGTTGCACTTATTGTTTCACGGTTGTATAAAAAGTTACGAAGGCCTTACGAACTCTTTAAAATCTAGATCACAACGAATAACTTTGATATAATTGTGAAGTTGATTTGTAGATTACTGCCGGAGTTCACCTGAAGTCTTTAGGATATAGTTCAACCATCACCGCCCAACTTATCCACGTCAAAGGCGCAAATGATAAAGGCTTCAGCATCCAACACATTGTAAAAGTTCGATTATTTGCTTCGCCGAATCTAGCGTTAAATACTTGCGATTCTAAAATCAGAATATTAAACAAACAATCATTCTTGTGATGTAAGTTGGATACCTTTGGAAGATTGTAAGCTAGAATTCTTTCCTTGGACATATGGTGCATTAAATGCCGGAGCAACAACATTAACTTGTAGACAAAAGTTCTTCCCATTGCTTTATTCCTCGTTTCTTGAAGTCGTTCTTTGCAGAAACTTTGATTAGAGACAAAGCATTCAAGAGATCTGTCGCGTCTTTGTAAGTTAAATTCAAATCATGTGTGATAGTTAAGATCAACCAATAAGAATAACGTAGAGACAAAATCCAATTGATTTCGGAAAATGCAAAAAAATTGACTTCGAATCATAGAATGTGCTATCATTTTTTTATTTAAATGAAGTACCCCCGATAAATGGCACCTTACAAAGTCCTTAAACTATTTATAGTCTGAAATAGAGAACCCAGCGAGAGTGTTACACCTTTCGAACTATGCGATTCTTGATTAAAATCGCCACAGTTTCTATCTCACGCTTCCTCAATCGAGTCATACATAGTGTTTTGCTAGTTTCCTCGAAAGCAGTGCTGCCTTTTGTCGGATGAAGCAATATAATTAACAGAATTAGCCTTACCAATAAAATTACCTTACAGGGATGATGACTCTCGCGCCTTAGCAACAAGTGCCAGTAGAAGTTGATGTAAAATAATGTACATAGATAGTGATGAATTCTCATTTTGAATTAAAGTTATGACCCGCTGACTTGACCTTTCATATTGCCCGACTCATTGTAACCTTGCTCTACAATACTAGACAAACACAAACCATTTTTGGGACAACAAATCAACAAGTGCCTCTTTAAGTGAGGTCCTTTCGTTTTCTTTAACATATACAATGCCAAGAAAATGTTCCTTAACTAGATCTCCCACTTATAAGCATAGCGAATAACAACGACCATTTGTTTCATTACACATGATCACGGATTCATCAATCAGCACACAAAAAATATCATCCCCAGTCTACTAATAATGCGTAGTTATTTCAAATGCACAAGCGGCGTGAGGACTTCTAAATAAGTAGGAAATCATTGAATTTTTTTTGGGAGCGGACTTTAGATAAGCATTACATTTAGTTCTTTCCTTGAAAGTTTTCTGACTCTTGGAATGGAGCCTTATAAGGAGAGTCCTCGACTCGTCGCCTCCTCGGAATAGAAAGACACACTTTAAAAGATCTTTTGGCTATAAGTGGTGCGGTCACCCACGAACTCTATGTCAGTATTCTTTTATTTCTTTTGTGTAAATTGACAAATATCGATACTTTTCTTTGGATTCATAAGGTCATGACATATGCATAGCCTCGATGAGAACTACAAGTATAATTGACATGAGTGCCGAGTCTAGCGGAGATTTGTTTCCAATCTTTAAATCAGCTCATGTGACACATTTTAAACAACTAAATTAATGATATACTTTATAAATCACTTGAATCACGAACTTCGAGCCAACTAACACCATATCTACCATACCCAGTATGGATTGATTGACATGAACATTACCACTTGTGTCGGAAAATCATAATTGTGAGGTTGATGTGGATATTTTTAGATAAAGATATACTAAATCATCTTGAATATCAGGATGGAAACTCAAAAATTTGTTTTCCTTTTCCTAGGATCATCTTGTAATGTCTCAAAGGTAATAGTTTGTTCTCTTTCATTTAGCAAAGTGAGAAGGTTCAATTTGAACACTTGATTTATAGACTTAATTTAGCTTCGCGCTTTTCTTACGTAGCGTATACTTGAAAAGCCTTTTCGTACTATTAATAGAGATACAAGCGATATCCATATTAGCAGCAATTAGCCAAATAATACCATTTATTCATTGAAAACAGCGTGTGTAATAATACTCATTTTAGTTAGCGTATGCCATTTAGATAATTAGAGTTACTAAAGTGATTAGTTACACAAATAATGATTAGTTACTAAGTATCTCTATTTTCTCTACATAATGGACAATCTTAATTCAAGCGATAATACAACAAATCCTTCAAATACAACTAATAATACTCATTTTACAACAAATCCTCTAAATACAACAAATCCTCAAAGAACATTATCCACAAGAACACACAGAGTCGTTATTTCAACAAAATATAGAAATTGTGAAATTATAATAAAAGCAATAACAAAATTAAAGAACAATAATAAAACAATAATAAAATAATAATGAAATTGTGAGAAATTAAACACAAATAAAATTAAAAGGTAGAAATTATTAAATTTATGATTATGTAATAAAATATTTGTTTTTACGCTTAATATTGTTGGGAAAATAAGGAATGGAGTGAAGTCAAGATACGTGAGGCAGGCCGGGCCGTGGGGAGTAGTGTCGCGGTCGCTGAACACAAGAGAAGAGAGAAAATAGAAAAAATGATTTTAAAGAGGAAAATGGTAAAAATGGTAAAGCAAAGTGTAGATGTGTAGTTAGAACCACTGACCCACGACTCTGGCTTGTTTTCGGCCCGATTTATTGTCACGCATTCCATTTGTTAATTCATAGAAAGATAAATAATTGATATTTTAAATCAAAATAGTGGTGGTGCGAGAAGAATGATCATCCCAGCCTCAAATTGTTTTTCGGACATAATTTTAAGAGATGGAAAGAGCGGATGTTCTATCTCCGTGCCGAACTTACAGTTCTTGATTTGAGGAACCTCCTACGGTTCGGAGACAATAGTGTTTGGAGTGTAGCCGCGGATTGAGGCACAGAAACATCGACTATTTGAGTGGAATTATCTACGACTTAATTATCGGATGATTTATATAGTGTATACTCCTTATACATTACTGCAAAGAGGTGTTGGGGCGGCCGAGTCTGAGTTAAGCCTCGAGATCTGGTACCAAAATTTATTGTGGATAAATTTCTTGACTATAAATAGTGGATGGCGCGTTGGTGGAGGATCGAGTTTGAGGCAGAGTAATCTTCCGTGAGATTAAATGCTTTGAGGGCATGGTATTGAGCGAGATGTTCAAAGTTGCGGCGATAATTGAGAAGTTGCCACCATCTTGGAAAGACTTCAAGAATTATTTGAAGCACAAGCGAAAGGATATGAACCTGGAGCAATTATCCGTACGCTTGAGGATTGAAGAAGGCAACAGAAAGGCTGGGATTGTGAGTATCTATCCCTAATTCCTCTGCTTGGGGACTCACAAGCCTAAGGTTGTTGAGATTTGGAGCTCTTTGAGATCGCTTCGGGGGGAAGAACAAAGTGATTTTGCTCTACTGAAACACCTTCCAGAAGAGTGGTTACGCTTCTCATAGAATTCGGCGAATGCTTTTGATGGGGTATATTACAATTGTAACAAATAAGTGCTTAAATCGTGATGCAGAAAGCCCAAGAGAAGTAACAATGGAAAAACTGCGACTAATGTGGTCACTAAGGGATGGATAAGAGATCAACTTATCGGCTATGATTTACGAGGTAAAATTTGTAAGGTTAACCCCGAAATAGTGGTGGATCGATCTTTGAGGTACAACTAGGCATGTTTACGTAGTCAAGATCCCTTTGCTACTTTTCGAGCCACTCGAGAATGGTGAGAAGATGTACATAGCCGTCGTCTGACCGCCAATATTGAGGGGAGAATGGTAGTCTTGAAGATGACCGGAAAGGTCGCTTTGAAGAATGTTTCTATGTTTTCGGAAGTTAGGAAGAACTGAGTATGCAGTCCTCTCGCCAGCAAACATGGATTTAAACTTGTAATCGAGTCTGATAAAGTTGTACTTTCTAAGTCGGGTATGTTTGTGGGAAAAGGCTATGTGTTAGATAGCCTTTTCAAGACGAATGTAATGGTTATGAATCTTTATGAATAAAAGCAGATATTCATGTTGGTATTCAAATTTAGCATAGTAAGGATTAGGTCATGTAAACTCCAATTCTTTGCGAAGAATGGTGAAGTTGAATCAACTTACCTAAAATCAGTTGTTAAAGATTTAGAGTATTAAGAAGCTTGTGTTTGAGCTAAATCAGCGAGGCTATATTTAAGCTGTGGTTAGAAATAGTAAGCTTCTTGATCTTGTTCACGATTGATGTGTGACAGAGGCCACATTCTAATCTAAAGGTGGAAATGAATATTTTATCACCTTTGCTTAGATGATTAATACAAAATTCTTCTATGTACTTGATAGAAAGTAAAAGAGGCAATAGATAAGTTTGCCTTCTACTCAGAAGAAGTTTAAAATTCAGCAGAGAGCGATAAAAGGTGATGCAGTAACACCACCATATTCTCCTCAATCGATGAGATTGTGAAAGGAAGAAATCGATGTTAAGAAAGAGATGATGAACGACGCCTTCTTGAGAGTAAGTTTAGGCTTATCCCGGAAATGAAGGAAGCAATCCTTACGATGACTACATTGAGCAAAATTCCTCGTAAGGATGAGGATAAGACCCCGTTGAGTTGTTCAAGGTGAAATCCAACCTACAAACATCTTTGAGTGTGGGGTGTTTGGCAGAAAGGTCATAGTACCTCCTCTGGCAGTGTATGAGTCCTAAACCGGTTGATCTGATATTTATTGGGTATGCACACAGTAGTAAGCATATCGAGTTTAACGTGCGTAAGAGTGAGAACTAAATTGCAAGAATATAATATTAGAGTCCGCAGAATGCTATGTTCTTTGAACATGTCTTTCCTATGAGAAGTCTAATGAAGATGTTGCGACTATAATAGGACACATGAACTGATGGTAGTGTAAATCACGAGGCTGGATAGTGAAGAAAGGAAGTTGAGGCAGAAGAACCTGGAGATTGAGTAAAGAGCACTTCTCTAGAGGACGAAACCACATGTATAATGGTAAGTCGAGACACATTCGTCGACGTCATAATACCATTAGGCGATTAATCTCAAGCTGAGTTATCGATGTTGATAAGTATGCGATGAAATGATATTGTGGATCCGGTAACCAAGGGAGTTAAGACAGAATTACTAGTTGAGAATTCATCGAAAGGAATGAGATTGAAAGCCCTTGAGAAAATATGCGAATGAGTAACAACCCTACCTAGTTGACTAGAGTCCCAGTTAAGGTTCCAAATTAGCGACCCGCTTGGTCGGCCGCCACGAGGTGAGAGTCATTATAATCCAGACACGAGAATCGCAAAACCGATGGGCGACTCGATTTTAAAACTACTGGAATTTCCTTTAAAGAATATGATTACATATAATATTTCCAAAATAATCACGAGTTTAAAATTTACAATCCATCGGTGATACCTAACCAACCAACTCGATATATATACAACATATCCCAAATAAATAGTAATGCGGCAAGGCTACAAAGAGAGTAAATGCGTACTCGGGAATACCGATTGACAAGCTAGCAGAGCAAGGCTGGGTTGAAATAAAGTACAACAATAAAAAATAGTTGACAACACATCAAAATCGGTGGCAGAATCCTCACTTGCGATGCTCACCCTGGGCACTCGAGACAACTCTCCAACGATCTCACAAAGAACCAGCTAGTCGTCATCGACTGGCTGCAAATGAAATGCCGCCCCAAGCGAGGAGTGTAAGCCCCGCGAAGCTTAGTGAAACTTAACACCGGGGTGGAAAAACTTAAACCATGCGCCCACTGACACAGCAAATTAACACCCAAGGAGTCAATTACCGTATATATAGATATATAACGGGACTACTGCTTGAGGCCATGTTATACTTTTGAAAGAAATTCTAAATACATTGGCTGGCATAACATAGAATATAGGATCTACGATAATGAATACAACTCCTTTGAATAAAATCATACCCGAACCACATGAGAGTACAGTCACGAGACCCAGCACAGCTATACTCCTGAGTCATCAATCACTCATCAACTAGATACCATCAGTTCACAATCACAGTGCACATAAGTCGTCTGGCGCTCTGCAGTATAAAGGCGATAACAGCGCTCTTATGCGAGTATAAAGGCGATAAACAATGCTCTTATACCGAAGTATAAGGCGATAAACAATATTTCTTATGCGAAGTATAAAGGCGATAAACAGCAGCTGCTCGAGTATAAAGGCGATAACCAACAGCTCTTATACCGAAGTATAAAGCTGATAAACAAGCGGCTTCTTTATCACGAGTATAAAGGCGATAACCACGTGCTCTTAAGAGCCACACGACAGCTGACGCTGAATTCTAGGGTCATATCCTAATACTCAAGTCACCTCAAGTCATACATAACTCTAACCATCACCTCTCAATAACCAACTACTCTACTCCCAGACAATCTCCAAGCACACAGCTAAAACATCTACAATAAGTAAGTCAAACGCACAATGAAATCGACAAGGCCACGAGAAATACATAAGTATAAACGAAACCACAGAATAGCAGTCTTGACAAGGCCTGAGAGAGAAATCGAAATATAAGTTGGTAGTTCAAGCTGTATTACTTACCTCAAGCAATCTTCAGCATACAGTTATAATCACATAATCGTATGTAGCTCGCACAAATAGATCACGTAATCATACCATGATTACATGTATATCATTCTCATGTCGTACCCATGATAACATGTTCACACAATTTAAAGTAAGTACGTAAAAAGTAACACCCATTGAGATAAGTACTCACCTCTAGCTATCACAAAAGTCCTCACAAAAGAGCGATCGAAGGCGATGCCCCTTCCCATGATCGAGCTATGACTTGAGAAAGTATCTTCGATGCTTAATACCAAGGATTCGTTCTAGAATAAACATTACCAACTCTAATCGGAATGATTTCCTAAGCGGTCTAACATGGCAGATACTTCTTGAATTATAATCCCGTGAATATGACAGAATCGATCCCGCTAAAATTCCATCTTATTACTTGCTCATTTACAAATCAAGCATAATTAACACTTTTTCAAACTAACTCCCTTTAATCAATTTAAATCGCCCAATTTAACATCCACAACCTTAACTTCTGATAAGGTCCCGATTAAACTCCTACACATTTAAAGTCTTATAAAAATATCACCCAAAAGTCAACTTGAAACCTAGTAAAGTCAACTCGACCATAACATCCTCCAAGCGACATCTAAATCATAGATTCATCACTTATATACATCATAGCATCCATAACAAACTAAGATCCATCGTAAAATTGAATTATGCAAAAGTCAACTAAAGTCAACTATATTGAAACCGATAAATATTCCAAAAAGATTTGAACTTCGCACCTTAACTCAAAGAGGAATGATGAGGAAAAGATATTCTACCAACGATCTTGAGTTTGACGACAATCGAAGAGAAATGGAAGAAAATTTCAAGGGAGGGAATGGATATCTCGGCCAAAATTTAAGATGGAGGGAAGATATTTTTTGTGTTTTAGTTTGATAAGGATGAAGGTGATAACTTGGCCATAAGTCACGAAAAACATAGGAGTTAGGTACTGGGAACTCACATGAATCGGAGTTATCGAGCGACTTACTTGATCTAACTTAACTCGAATTATCGAGTAATACTACTAAATTATAAATATGTCTGACTCGAAATAATCACAAAATAATATTATTATAAATTATTTATACTATAAAGGTCCGCGCCGCCGACCGAAAATTTAAATTTTTTTTTAAGCATTAGCGGGCTATTACCAAAAGGGACAAAGCGGCTTCATGTGGATAAGTAGATCGCGTGAGGATTCCACTACTATTCTAGATGAGAAATAGTGATACTGCGAGGATAAAGGTTAAAGTTATGCTTTTAATAGCGCTCTAAGATCTTGAAGAGGTAATGTAGGTTACTCGAGATAATATGAGGAGTCACCTATGTGAGCTAAAGTAGGGGCGGCACAGAAGATAAATGTCGGAGGGTGCATTTCTTGTCGGCTCACTGGGGAGCTAGGCGTGTAATGAGGCTGGTGGACATAATAGTCGAGAATTAATACGAATTAAATTCGAGACACCCCGTGTGAAGTGTCATCATTTGCTACCAAAATCAGATTGGTTCCAAGACTTCATGTCTACTATGTCTCTTGTTGAGTGTTAAACATATGTACACAAAGGAAGGTTCGAAATTAAGTAGCGCTTACTATCTATCGTAGATCGGTCATTGTTACTATTACAGATTATTAAGTCTAATCTTTTTAAATTTGTATCCAGTGGGGGATATTGTTAATTTGTGATTTTATTTGAATACAAATTTTGATTCATGTGGGGGATGTTGGATAATATGTTGTGAATATAAATTTGTCAATCCGTATTGTAATACATGGGTTAGGTAAACTTGGAGTGGAAATGTGAAATTTGGAAATTGACATTATACCACATAGAGGAGAGTGGGAGGAGTGCTCAGCTTTATAGTAGAGACTTCTCCAAGGCTTAGTAAATGTTCTAGTGTTGTGCGAAGCCTGCAGCGTGCACTTGAAGGTACCATCGGGGAAAATTAGCTTGAAATTGTGAATCTGGGGAGTGCGTGAATATAGCGACTTGTGAACACGAATGCAGTTCGAGAAAGGGGGGGCTCGTGCGAAGCCACCTTTTGCTTCGGGTAGCTCGTTTTTTACACAGAGCGGTTCAAATTCAAGCCTCCTAAATGCCCAGCGGTTCAGTCGTGATAGGCATTACGGGAAATTTATTCACGAACACTTTTATTTGGTCCGTATTTAGTGCTCCTTAATCTTGATAAACGGTTTGTTTCCAATTTCCTATTAAATCTTTATTAGCTCCTCCATAGAGGATCGAAATTACACACGAAACACACCAAATCGAGAGAGGCTACCGTTCTCATTTTTTGATTGCTTTTTCGAGGTGATAGTATATCGAAGCTCGTTCGCGGTTCGTCACAGTGGTTTGCTAGTCTTTGAGTGAAGCCATTTGTTGGGTGATTTTATCTGGAAAAGCAGTCTCCTCTCACATCTAGCATCGAAGGAAGAGAGCGAATTTGTTTTTAAGGTAAGCGTTTGCGTGACTTACGTCGGGTTATTTATATGTTATTCTGAGTGTTGTTGTAGTAGTATGAATAAGTTCTTGTTGTTCTCTCATGAAGTCTCTATTTTTAGTTCCGTCTTCGGTCGGTTTCCTCACATGCGGTCCTCGAGATCCTTATCATGGGATACCACCAAAGGATTTAATGGCAAGGATGTGCCTCAGTGCGATCGAGGAGACTAGAGCTTTCCGTTTAACCCAACGATATAAGGTTCGCTCCTTATGAAGTCGAACTTCAGCATTTTATGAATAATAAAATCTTGCATGAATACGATCGAGGAGGTCTTGAAGCCTAGTGCGTGTGGCCGAATCAGTAAGCCCGATCTGAGAGGAAAGACTTGGACAACAAGAAAATGATGAAAAAATGGACATGCAGCAAGCGTGAGTGTTTGTTAAATTTTTAGAGGTAAATCCTGTATTGTTTAAAAAGTTTAAAAGTTGCAAAATATTTCCATCGTCCCAACATCCAAATCTCCACCTAAAGTCATGGTTTAGACCATTTTACCCCTATTGATGATATTTATTCATATTATTTCCAATCTTTTTGTATCAATTTTATTGTTTATAACTCCTTCCATTTGAATCAAATGACATTTTTATTTTCATAAGTTGCAAGAAAATAATATTATAAATGACTTTTTTATTTTCATAAAGTATCTAATATTATAATCTATATCTTCTTTTAATAATCTATTATTACCATCTTAACTTGTTTGAACATGTTTTGTGAAAAAATTATAAACAAAGCTTGACAATCGAACACTAATGAAAGCATATATAAAGCTACTTTCTTTACAAAATAAGGCAAATTTTCCGTTTGCCCCTCGACTTGCCGTCTTTTTAATTTCCTTTGAACTTTATATCTTTTCATACCTTACTAACGTATTTTTTATTAAATTATATAAATTTTCATATAACACGAGGACAAGAAAAGAAATGGCACAATTACTAAATTAGTGAGGCATATTTAAAAATAACTTAACATGGAAGTATTTTACAATAATTAAAATATTATATAATTTTAATTGAACCCTTTTCATCTCTACTGTGCCCGACCGCCCGTATTTATTCACTTGGTGCTTGATGATGCTTCGTACCCTCGTCGGCTATTTGGTATTGTAAATGATGATACTTCCTCCATTCACTTTTAGTTATTTTTTCTAGTCATTTGCACGTAGATTAAGAAAAATTAAAACTTCACGTTGAAAATGTAAAATTACAATTTTACATGCTAGAGATGAAATAACTTAGATTCGGTATAGCGATTGTTTTTTAATATGATTTTAGTTGCCCGATTAGTGTTTCACGGTTAAAAAGTTAAAATTTGAATCGAATAATGATAATATAGATTTATACGATAATATATTTTGAGAATAGAAATTTAATTTACTTGCGTGTTCGAGTTATGTTGTTAAGCAGGAAGAGAGCGAAATTGTAGACCAAAGCGAGACCTAAACTCCAGCAAATGTTCACCTACCACTAAGTCTCGTCACTTATCACCATTAAATCAAAAACAAAAATCTTGTCTTGCTTCTTTTTTCTTACCAGAAAATTTGAACTTACACAATTTTCCTTAGATTTTTCATTTTCTTGGCAAATCTTGTGGAATCAAGTTTAATAATCTCGTTTCCCATCTCTCGTTCATCAAAGGTATGAGTTTTAATCTTCGAATTTCATTAATTGGAGCTATAGTTGACCATATAAGAGTTTGACTTTTATGTTGACTTTTAGATCTTGACTTTGTATGGAATGAAATATTTATCTAGGTTTGGTTTAGAGAGTTTGGGGTGACTTTGAGTGATTATTGGGGTTAGAAAGTGGTGTATGTTGAGGGTTGACTTTGTTGACTTTTGTTGACTTTTTCTTAAGTTAACTTTAAATTGTAGTAGGAGGTTAGAGGACTTTAATATAGTTATTTTGGGAATAGAAGTATTGGTTTGGATATGGATTGGTAGAGATTGGGTTGAGAAAGTTTGGGGAAAGTTAGGTATAGTAGTTGAGTGTGTTTGAATTGGAGGTTGTATTTAATGGTTTATTTATGTAATACACGGCTGACAAAAAGTATGTGTGTGATAATAGCTTGTTTGATTGGTACTACTCATTACCGTGAGATCGTCTTAATTTCGAGCTAAATCTCGCCAAGAACTCGATATTAGCGTGCTTGACACAGGGGCAGATACAGGATAGGTGATGACCGACAGGGAAGTTTCTCCCGGTGAGCAGTGGGGACAAAGCGTCTTTGGAAAGACTTATGTGGTGGTTTGTGAGCCTGATCCGTCAAATCTAATAAAACACCAACCTTGTGTGCGGGCCGAGGCGTTCTGAATGAGTATCGAGGCGGAGCCGTGTCCAGGAGCCCATGGGAACTAAGTGCTATGCGGCCTGAAGTCTTCGTCGGCGGGAGCCACCTCTTGAGGCCGTAGGAGCCACCTCTGGGAATCTCGCACGGATGGTACGAGTGCTTGGATGTGATGTGGCTGTGAGGGCGTTGAGAATTTAAGTGGGGGAGGTTGTAATACCCGACGGCAAAATGTGTGTGTATGATATGCTTGATGTAGATTTGATTGTTTTCTATTCTATTGAGATGCATCTTCTTTTTAAATTCGTCTAAAACAACTCCAATATTAGCGTGCTTGACTGGGTAATTCTTGGATGGAGTGACCGAGCTGTGAAGTTTTCGGTGAGCCGTGGTGAGGACAAAGCGTCTTTGGAAAGACTTCGTGGTGGTTTTGTGAGGCAGTCCATTGAAGATCTAATAGCAGCGCCGACCTGTGTGCGGGCCGGGCGTTCTGATTAGTTAGCCCGATTGATTTTTGGATTGGTTAGAATGTGGATTTAAAGTGTTGTGTTAGGGGTAATAAAGTGATGACCGAATATAAGGATTTATGATGTTAGTAAGTAGAATGTGAATTCGTTGAAATTTTAGAGTGTATACTAATCTTGGGGATAGGATGATTGCTAAGGAGTAGTAGATTTGAATTACGAGGCGTGGTAGATGTTATCCCTCTGAGGAATGTGTTATAATGTATAATTTCTTCTGAATAGGAGGTGAGCACGGACTGGCAGGACTACTAGAGTTATCATTACACTTTTGGCTCGAGGGTAAATTACAAATCTCACGATGGGGAACCATACATTATATATTATGTTATATATATTTTTGCATGTGTTTAGTCATGGGACTATTTTGACATAATGTATTGATGATTATGATTCATGTTATGAGATAGTAGTGATTATGATTTATATTATGAGATAGTTGTGAATATGATTCATATTGTAGGCTAGTTGTGATTATGATCCATGTTATGAGATAGTTGTGATTATGATTCATATTATGAGATAGTTGTGATTATGATTCATGTTATGAGATTGTGGTGGTCATTATATGGATTTATACCGCATTATGCTGTGAATACTTGTCTTTGCGTGGTTGTGTCTTTATGTGTGTAATCTTTGTCTGAGTGTATTTTGATTGCTTTGTTTGTTATTTGTGGAGCGGTGGTGACCTTGACGGGGAGGTTTGGTGTGGTATGCATATTGGTGGGTAGCCCGCTTGGATTCGGGAGTTTGGTGTGATATGCATATTGATGGGGTATGGCCAATTAGGAGGATGGAGGTGGAGACACCGTCGATTATTTGTGGAGGTAGATTCTCATTATGTGTATTATTTGTGGAGGTGGATTCTATTGTATATTATTTGTGAAGGTGGATTCGTTTGTTGGTTATTTGTGGAGATTGGATTCCTCGTTTTGTTGGTTATTTGTGGAATTTGGATTTCTCGTTTGATTCTTATTTGTGGAGGTGGATTCCTCGTTTTGATGACTTTATTATTGGGAAGTTATTTCCGCTTAAATGAATGCATTGTTGATGGTTATAAGCTCACATATAGTATTATGTGATTTGTGGGCCAGTTATTGCAAGGATATATTATATATATATAAGCATGATTATATATGTAATTGGGTAATATACGTGGTATTTGTATTGACTTAGCTTAATAGTGACTCTGCTTTCTACATGGCGTTTTATGCCTAGGTCTCACAAGGCGTCGTTGAGGTGGTACAGGGGATGCGTGATGCGGAGGCTGGCGTGAGATTATAGGTGAGGCGGTGGTGGCATGAAGTCTCATCAATCATTCCCTGCTTTGTTGTCGACTTGTATATTTCTAGACTTGTCTGTTGTATTTCAATGAGGGGTCTGGTTGTCATACTTTTCCTATGTTGTATTTTGGATTTCTATGTATCCTTGGGTTGTATTATTCAGGTGGATTGGGTTCTGTTGTCTTTTGTTTTGTTGGATGTGTTGTTGGAACACCACGATGGAATAGAGTTTTGTCTTTGTTAATGCCGGCAGGTCATATTTGTTATTGTGTCCATCGATTGGTGACTACGGGTATGCGGGTTGTTAATGATCTCTTAACCTCAAAGCTGGCCGACTTGGGGTGAGTCGTTACAATTTTGAGTATCGAGCCTAGATTCGAGGATCTTTATGGTGTCTTTGTGTGTGGTTATGTGCCTAGGTTGATAGTTGTTAGAGAGTGAGTCGATATTGGGGGTTTAACTACTTGAGTGCGATCTTTCCTTTCTTTTGTTATTTCATAGGCTGTTAGGGATGCCCACCCACGTGGAGTGCATTCGGGTTAGTGTGCGAGAGGTGCGACAGAGTGCGGCCCGAGGGGAGGAGGCTGCCGGAGAGGTGCAGGAGGTGGTAGAGTGCAGTCGTGAAAATATGGATAGCATTGTAGGTAGTGATGAGCCTAGTGTGGGGCCACAAGATTCTAGGGTAAATGTTGGTGGAGATCGAGAGACCGTAGTACTGTCATTAGGCGGGAAGTAGAGTTGGGGAATAAGTTAGGCCCGGCCGCTTCTGAGCGGGAGGCGCATAAAGTTCTTGGGAGGCGGATTCTCTACTGTCGGTATTAAAGTCATTCGAGACTTGGAGAGTATATTTGAGCCTATATGGGAGTTCTTTGGGAGTTGAGGACCCGTATTCGCGAACTACAGTTACATGGTGGGCTGAGATTGGTGGGAGAATGCAGATCCTTGATTTCGCACAGGCGGACCGTGTTGTGGGATGGGTTCGTGGAGATTATTTCGAGGAGCTTTTTGTCTTCCAAGGTGCATATGTCATCTACAGAGAGGAATTGATCCGACAGCGAGGGGGCGGAGAAATATAAATGACTGAGAAAGATTTGATGATCTCTGAGTCTCTTACCGGAGGTGAATACTCTTGAGGAAGATGATCGGGGAGGTTCGGGGCCGGAATGAGCTGGGAGATCCGCACCGGGTTGTCACTTTCGAGAATTATCACGACGCTTCCAGACTAGTGAGCGATGCCTTCACAGTGAGATGGATTTAGGTGAGTGTCAGTTGGTGGGAGAAAAGAGGAAGATATGGCGGCGGGATGGGTGGCGGTCAGTTGGGTGTTCGGGGGCGTCCGTTATTCTGATAGCGGCGTTACATCGGATTGATTCGGTGCCCACGCTCTTTTGAATTTTCGATTCAAGCAGCTGCATTTTACGTACCCGGTCTTTTAATCGGTCGGGATGCAGAGAGAGTTTATCGAGGAAGCGAGGTAACAATTGGGTGTTTCGTTGTAGTGGCAAGGGTCGCCGTATGGAATGCCGAGGCAGGGTTGTGATGCATTGTCGATGTCGCCCGGGGAAGGGGAACGCATTCTTGATTGTCCTCGAGGCGATGTTGAGTGGGAGTGCTATGGCATTTACTCGATGCGGCCGGCCGAGGAGGCTATGAAAGAGAGTCGTAGGTCGATCCAGTATTAGAGGAAAGCTTTGGGCGTGGAGTTGGAAATAGTCAGGGTAGTAATGTTGCTGGGACTAGTCAGGGTAGTGCTGGAACTAGTCGTGTTAGGCGGAATATTCGCCCGATTACCCGGCGGGGAAGCTCGAGATTCCCCATTAAGTAGTATGATTGCTTTAAATTTATGTGGGTTGGAAGCAAAAGTCTTGTTTGATTCTGGAGCTACTCATTCTTTCATATCTCTGAAATTTTCCAGCGTATTCCTATAACTCGAGAAATTCTTGCTATACCACTTCTAATTCTAACTCCGGTTGGGAAGTCTATTAAGATTGATGAAGTACTTAGAAATTGTCCCTTAAGTATTGAAAATCAATGTTTGGAGATTGATTTACTTCCTTTTGAGATGAATGATTTTGATCTTTAATGCAGGGAATGGATTAGTTGGGGAGACATCATGCGGTGATAGATTGTTCCATCTTAAGAAGATTGGGAAATATCTAGTCTTGGTAAATCTAATATCTTAGCTACAGGTGATAGAAAATTCTTTCCCTCTTGTCTCATTTTACGCCTTAGTTGCCTATAAGATGTTGAGAAGTGGATGTGTTAGTTATCTTGCCCATGTTAACTGTCGACACAAATGAGAGAAGATCGATCCCCGGGGAGGTGCGTATCGTGAGAGTATGTTGATGTGTTTCTGGCGAGGAGTTGCGGGGACTTCCTCCCATGCGAGGTGGAGTTTTCCATAGAATTACTTCCTGGTACTACTCCGATTTCTATGGCACCTTATAGAATGGCTCCTGCAGAGTTGAAGGAGTTGAAGACGCAATTGCAGGAATTGTTGGATAAGGGATTCATTCGACCAAGTAGTTCACCTTGGGGTGCTCCGGTGTTATTTGTTAAGAAGAAGGATGGATACGAGGGTTGTGTATTGATTATGGCTGATTGAACAAAGTAACAATTAAGAATCGATGCTCAGATTTGCCTAGGATTGATGATCTGTTTACGATCAATTAAAGGGGATGCCCAGGGTATTTTCTAAGATTGACTTGAGGTCGGGCTACATCGATTGAGGATTAAGGGCGATGTATCGAAAGTCATTTGAACAAGATATGGGCACTCACGAGTTTTTGGTGATGCCGTTTGGGTTGAATGCCTATGACGTTTATGGACCTTATGAATCGCTTTTTCCTCTCTTACTGAGATAAATTTGTGAGTGGTGTTCATTGGCGATATTTTGAGATATCACTGCGGTAGTGAAGAGCATGAAAGAGCATTTGAGAATTGTGATGGAGACTTTGAGGAAAAATGAATTGTATGCTAAATTTTCCGAGTGTGAATTTTGTGGTTGGGAAAAGTGCGGAGTTTAAGTCTCGTGAGGATTTAAGGAGAGGAGTATAAGTGTTGATCCCCGAAAGTTGAAGGTTTGATGAATTAAGGAATGACCCGCGAGTGTTCTTAAAATCTGAAGTTTTACGGATACGGCGGGGCCCTATCGGAGATTTATCTGAGGACTTTCAATTTATTGCGATACCACGCTGGCCAGTTTGAAGGGAGTTCCGTTTGTTTGGGTGAGGGGATTGTGAGCGGTGCTTCAATGAGTTGAAAGAAGGTGGCTTCCACTTTGAGTATTGATTCTTTCGTCGAACGGGGATGGCTACCGTGTATAGTGATGCTTAGCGTGGGGGGGTTGGGATGTGTGCTAATGCAGCATTAGGCCAAGGTAGTAACACCAAAATGTGGGAAAGTAGAGTTGATGGCCAAGGTTCTTGTCCCGAATACTCGAGGGGCAACAAAAGATGAGAACTTGCAAAAGATAATTGGGGAAGTGATGAAAAGGTAGAGCCGGATCCGGATTTTGTGGTGAGAAGTGATGGAGCCCTTAATCTATAGTAAATTAATGTGCACACTCTCGGGAGTTAGAAAAGGAGATTTTGGGTGAAGCTCCCTTAATGCTCCATTATATAGTATACATCTAGTGGTACAAAGATGTATAGAGACTTAAGAGTATGTAGTGTATTGTAATTGGGCCAACATGAAGAGAGGGAAATTACTGCTGAATTTGCTTAACAAAATATCTAACATCAGTAAGTGAAAGATAAACACAGCAATCAGTAGGCTATTGCGAGCCGCTACATTCCCGAGGTGGACTTACTGGGAGCATATTCACGATGGACTTTTGTTTTTGGACTCCAGGGGCGTTGAGAAAGAATAGTCGATCACGAGGCAGTTGGCGAGGTTGTATGTTGATCAGGTGTGCGGTGCATGGAGTGCCGGTTATCAAGATAGGATGCTAGGTCCTCAGGTTTGAAGTTTGAAGCGTGAGGATAGGTTTTTGATAAGAAAAGTATACGGTTGGGAGTTGGTGGAAAGGTCGGTGGAGAGAATAAATTGATACAACAACACTGAGGAGTGTCGCCGTATGGATTTAACGTTTAGGAAATTAATTGATAAAGTCTTCTTGAGGGGAATATCCACAGGTGGAAGGTGTATTGACATTCGTGAAGAGAGAGAGGGGAAGTTGAGTCCGATATAATAGATTATGGTTTTGGCAGGGGACAGAAATTTTTTTTGTTGTGGGGGCCTCGATGCTTGGTTCATTATAAACAGTGTTTTTTAATATGATTTTAGTTGCCCGGTTAGTGTTTTCTTTGTTAAAAGTTAAATTTGAATCGAATAAATGATAAATATGGGTTGGAGGATAATATATTTTGAGAATGAAATTAAATTTGACACGTGTTGAGTTAGCGAAGGTGTGAATAAGCGAGACTTTAAAACTTCGGCAAATGTTCACTACCACCCACTTAAGTCTCATCCTTATCACCATTCATCAAAAAACAAAAATCTTGTCTTCTTCTTTCTTCTCAAAGGGCCGAACTTACCCCCTCAATTTTCCCTTGAATTTTTTTTATTTTCTTGGCAAAATCTTGTGGAATCTAGCTTCATAATCTTGTTTCCCATCTCTCGTTCATCAAAGGTATGAGTTTTGTCTTGGATCTCTCATTATTTGAGGCTATAGTTGACTATTTATTGGTTTGACTTTTATGTTGACTTGTAGATCTTGACTTTATTATGGGTGAAATGTTATCTAAGTTTGGTTTAGGGATTTAGGGGTGACTTTGATTTGCCCCCCCCCCCCCCCCCCCCCCCCCCCCCCCCCCCCCCCCCCCCCCCCCCCCCCCCCCCCCCCCCCCCCCCCCCCCCCCCCCCCCCCCCCCCCCCCCCCCCCCCCCCCCCCCCCCCCCCCCCCCCCCCCCCCCCCCCCCCCCCCCCCCCCCCCCCCCCCCCCCCCCCCCCCCCCCCCCCCCCCCCCCCCCCCCCCCCCCCCCCCCCCCCCCCCCCCCCCCCCCCCCCCCCCCCCCCCCCCCCCCCCCCCCCCCCCCCCCCCCCCCCCCCCCCCCCCCCCCCCCCCCCCCCCCCCCCCCCCCCCCCCCCCCCCCCCCCCCCCCCCCCCCCCCCCCCCCCCCCCCCCCCCCCCCCCCCCCCCCCCCCCCCCCCCCCCCCCCCCCCCCCCCCCCCCCCCCCCCCCCCCCCCCCCCCCCCCCCCCCCCCCCCCCCCCCCCCCCCCCCCCCCCCCCCCCCCCCCCCCCCCCCCCCCCCCCCCCCCCCCCCCCCCCCCCCCCCCCCCCCCCCCCCCCCCCCCCCCCCCCCCCCCCCCCCCCCCCCCCCCCCCCCCCCCCCCCCCCCCCCCCCCCCCCCCCCCCCCCCCCCCCCCCCCCCCCCCCCCCCCCCCCCCCCCCCCCCCCCCCCCCCCCCCCCCCCCCCCCCCCCCCCCCCCCCCCCCCCCCCCCCCCCCCCCCCCCCCCCCCCCCCCCCCCCCCCCCCCCCCCCCCCCCCCCCCCCCCCCCCCCCCCCCCCCCCCCCCCCCCCCCCCCCCCCCCCCCCCCCCCCCCCCCCCCCCCCCCCCCCCCCCCCCCCCCCCCCCCCCCCCCCCCCCCCCCCCCCCCCCCCCCCCCCCCCCCCCCCCCCCCCCCCCCCCCCCCCCCCCCCCCCCCCCCCCCCCCCCCCCCCCCCCCCCCCCCCCCCCCCCCCCCCCC